>JAYXIM010041160.1:0-195881 GCA_037575425.1 Anastrepha fraterculus | reverse complement strand
CTCAATGCTCAATATTTGCGGTGATACAGCCGATTTTCCAAATCAAGAGAAAAATTCAATTTTTTCCACTTTTTACAGGGAAGTACTGAAAGAAAAAAAAATTTCGCCGTGAAACGTCTACACGGAATTTTATGGGGAATTTATTGCAGATTCCAAAACCGTCCTCCAATTTCCGATGCGACCATTCGTTGTCGAGATATCGCTGCTTGAGGACAAAAGGGTCCTTTCTTGTTCAATTCCGGATATCTCCGTGACACATGGACGTAGGAAGAATTTAAAAAAAGGAAAATGAAGCTGAATAATCAGGCTTTCTGGTCCATATGATCGCTTTATCGAAAAAAATTTTTCGAGCCCGTGGAGCCCAAGAAAGAAAGATAAAAATTTGGAAAATTTTTTTTTCGTCATACTTTTTCAGATTGCGTTGAAACCGTGGCCTGGCAAAATTTTTGCTCCACGGATTCGAAAAGTAGAGCCCTGGAGCTTCAAAATGCTTTTTTAAATTTCGTAAATGCCCTGGAGCTTCAAAATGCTTTTTAAATTTCGGTACGATCATTTTTCACATAGATACAGTCCGTCAAAAAACCTGAAAAAATTTGAATTTTTTTCTTGCTCCCTTAATTTTTGTGAGGAGTGTAATTATAAAAATTTTGGAACAAAGTTATACAAATATTGAAAAATAATTTTGCGATAAATTCAATGTTGAAAAATTTTTTAAGCGAAAATTTTCGGTTCTTTTTGGAAATTTTATATATGTATATATTTTTTTATTTCTATCATAAAATATACTCAACCATCAAATGATTTTAAACAAACAGCGCTCGCATGCCGTGGCCATACTTACACTCTAACACACCAACCGGAGTGCTGCTCGCAGGTTTCGACATATTTGTATTACATACGACATACATATGAATGAATCGTGCTTGCCGATCGTTATTTTTATGAGTATACAATACAAACTTACATAAACCATTTAAATACAAAAAACAAAAAAAAACAAATCTAAGTTTTCGGTCACATTTTTGTGAAAACCCCCGAGTTGTTAAAAAAAATATATATATTTTTTAATTTTTGGGAATTCTTTCCTTCGAAGTTCTTGAAATATATATTTCGTCATTACTGACTTATTTTCACAAGAAATTATTAAAATTTTACAGTGGCAAAGACAACCTGAATTTGAGGAAAATAACCGACGTGGAAAAAACCATTGAGCTCACGGAAAGAAGCATTTAGAAAAATTCAAGAAGATTAATACAAAAATCCAAGCCATAAGAAATCATACGAAAACTACAGTGAATTTAATGAATAAAGATCCAGATTATTGACAAATTTTGAGCATTTTTATTTTGTTCTTCATTTAATTGTGATAATTTTTTTGAGAAAGTATGGCTCATTCTTCTACTAAAATAATATGAATCCAAATTTAATTAAAAAAAAATTCAAAGATTTGATTGATCAAACTTCAAACTATTCAACTGGAATGTTCTAAATATTTCTGTATTTTCTATATTTCACCAAAATTAAGAAAAAGTTTTTTCTAATAGCGGTCGCCCCTCGGCAGGCAATGGCAAACCTCAGAGTGTATTTCTGCCATGAAAAAACTCTTTATAAAAAACCATCTGCCGTTCCGAGGCGGCATAAAACTGTATGTTCATCCATTTGTTGAAAAACATCCAAGCTAGAATTAAGTCAGAGGCTTTTAAAAAGATGCATGGCGAAACGAACATCGGTGTTCTTCGATGCCTACGAATATAGTTCAACTTATTCATGGACGAGATTTTCAAGAGATTAAAGCGGACGTGCAGGCACTACAGAGGGCATTGTGCAGCTTTATAATGTAACCGGTGCTGTAGGATCACCGCGGGTGAAAATCTTTTTGGCAGCATATTCTTTGATAGCTCATCCGTAATGTCGCTTATTACAATTTACCCATCATGAACATTACTACTGTTTAATTAAAAACGAGCAGAATATTGCTTTACGAGGAATTTTATTACGAAGGGATAACAAGAGAAGAGAGTTTAAAAATGAAAGTGAACACAAAGGCAAAGAAAGTGCGTTAACACAATGCGGGTGTGTATATTTAATATTATATTATATGTATATGCTTTGGCTGAGTTAAGCTTCAGACGATTTTTTATACCAACTACGAAGAAAACTACGATTATATATTTTATTTAAGGTAAAGTCAAGAAGGCTCTATGCTCCACGAGGCAATGAGGACTGAAGTAAGTAAGTAAGTAAAGCAAAGAGATGCCAAAAATGCGAGTAAAGGACGATACATAAAGCAAAACGAATGCCGTATACGCCAACAAATCCACGTAAAAAGGCATCTAACTTTCGTGGAAGGGATTGTGTTACATGAAAACGGTTTGACTTTATTAGGCAAAATACGAAGAAACGAGCAAACAGAAGATACCCAAACTAAGCAAGAAAATATGTATAAGCATATGTTCATATGTACATATTTATGTTTGTATTAAGCCGATATTAACTCGCACCGAAAACTAACCAAGTGATTGATGTATGTAGTTACTCGCTTTTCCATTTGATTGCTATTGGCTTTTGTCAGCCGACTATGTAACTTGCTGGCAAAGCACAGCCATCCAGCCAGTCAACTAGTCAAGTGCAGTGAAGCCTAACGCTTTGGTTTAGGATTTTTATTTCCTACTTTTGCCATAATACTAAAAGGATTTTAGTTGGCTTTTGCTAGCAGTTTCGGTTGACTTAACGTTACTGTGCTTCGAGGAGAAAAAATAGCGAAAAATTATTATTTGCTTGCTTCTATGTATTCTCCGTTCTACATTACCTCCCTTTATCCGTCTATGCTCTCATCAAGTGGCGGACAAAAGTCAGCCGACAATATTTCACTTCATCCTAAAAGTAGTGCATCTCCCTTTGGGATGTCTCTTGCCACTTTGTTAAGCTAACAACCGATGCTTGAGTGCAGCTGAAAGTGTTGATTTGATGTTGGAGGCAAAAAGTTGCTTTGAAACCAAGCCAAGTTCTTACGGATACATCATAGTATATACATTAGGGTGTTCCTTAAAAAAAATTACATGAATGATTTTCTTCAAAATCACCCACTCAAACGGTAAAACCATGGTAAAAGATGCCACATAAAAATTATGCCAAGTACGTTTGATATTGTTGTAAAAATTAGTTAATTTGTAGACTTGAGTACACGAAGTAAACTGAAAACACTACAAAAAACAAATTTAGTATATAAAAAATAAATATTTTTAAATAAAAAAAAATTTATTTAAAAGAAATTTCAAAAAAAAGAAGAAAAGAAATTAAAAAAAAAATTCATTTAAAAGAAATTTCAAAAAAAAAAACCAAAAATTCATTTAAAAGAAATTTCAAAAAAAAAACTTATAAAAAAAAAATATTAAAAAAAAAAATTTCAATAAAAAAAGAATTTTAAAAGTAATTTAAATTAATTGGTTTTAAATTTAAAAAAATCTATAATTGAAAAAAAAAAGATATTAAAGACAAAATAAAATTGAATTAAAGAAAATATAACAATCATAAAAATATCAAATTTGGAAAAAAAATTATAAACATTTTGAAACAAAATATACACATTTTAAGAACAATTATACAAATTTTGAAAAAATTTATACAAATATTGAAAAATAGTTTTGAGATAAATTCAATGTTGAACATTTTTTCAAGTAAAATATTTTCGGTTCTTTTTGAAAATTTTATAACTTTTTTTTATTTCTATCATAAAATATACTCAACAGCCAAATCATTTTGAGTTAACAGCGCTCGCGTGCGGTGGGGATAATCTAATTTTGGTCCGATCGGAGATAGTTAAAGCGTGTCGCACAGGGAACTCAAAACTCAAACTAAGTATCAATTGTGAATATTAGCTTAAAAAAATAATAATTTTAATTAACGTCTATCTATCAGGACTAAACGCGTCTCTTATCAGGACCAAATTTTATCGCAATATCTTCCACTATAATAGTATTAAAGTTGGGGTTGAGATTTAGGAAAAAACATTCCTGAGGTAAAACTTTTCATCCTGCATTTAAGGTCCACCCTAATATACACTTATAAGTATATGCATGCAATATCTACCCAACAGGGAAAACCTTACGTAATAAGTTATAGTTTCAGAACTAGTACGCGTTCACCAAATGGCAGTCACTTGAGTCAATAAAAAATCTCCATGTGATATTCCTATTCAAACTTGTATCTGGAAGCTCGGATCTAAGCAGGTTGCTTACGTGGTGTACAAGGCTATATTTAAAAATTTCTAACTGCAGACCAAGTTTTTAGTAGATTTTTGAATATTGAGAAGTTTATAAATTAAAAAAGGAGCTATAGGAATAAACGCAACGGAATTCAAGGAGATTTTAACTTTAATGTGCTGTGTATGGTATTTTTTTCGAAATCGCATTGCTACATAACTTCAAAAATAGTCCAAAATCGCTTTGCTTCACACAGGAATTAAAACGCTAAATTTAGCACTAGCGTACCATTGAAAAAGTCATGCATGGTGTACTATCTAGCTAATTTATTACTCATCTAGCTAATTTGGTACTAATTAGAAACTATCGAAAAAGGGTTACAGCGGGGTACAATTTACTCCACCTAGAACATCGCAATGTAAGATTCGTGAGTTGCTTACATTGAAAAGTAAAGAAATGACAGTTAGTCATAGTTTTTAATTCACTAGAGGCTTCTCAGTTCGACACTAGTTGAATTTCCTACAGGGTATACACGAGCGCATAGTAAAACAAAAAAAATTTAAGTACTGCACTCAAGCTAACTGAAGGGCTGGTATCATAATATTACCAAAGTGGTGCACGATAATAGCCGTGTAAAGCTGTAGAAATTCTAAATTGAAAACAATTAACTTAACACTTGCCTGCCCCATACTTCTACTCTTCTTCATACTTCTGCTTAGCTTTCTACTTTCTGGCAAGCCAATTTAAATAAAAAATTAACGGCATTTAACGTCATTAATTTATTAAAAATGAAAGTAGGAACAGTGCATAGTTAATGAAAATAATCATGTGGCGCTTCCAGCTGTTAGTCAGTAGGATGTGTCAGTTTCGCTTATGTAAAAAAAAAATATTACAAGTGAAGTCAAAACTGTTACCGTGAAGCAAAGAGTGGACGCAGCGAGTCGAATTTGAAAATTCCATGCCGATAAAAATAGGCCAAAAAAAGAAAAAAATTCCAGAAACCAGTGTATACTTTTCAGTAGGTTTTCGACAATAAATCAAAATTGGCAATCAAAAGAAATTTTAATTCGACGAAAATCATGCGCCACCCCAAACTCCATTGATTTCTGACGTGTTAAGCTTTAAGTATATTGCACCTTAAGCTCCACAGATTTGCAGGAATTTTGCAGCTTAACTGACAGCTGCTTTCCACAAGTTTCGCTGTGCATAATTTCGAAAACTTCGCTAATTAAATTTAACTTATAAGCGCTTCAGCATTCTGAACAGGTAAGTTGGTGGCGATAGAAATTATTTATTCTTAAAATTTTAAATAATTGAGGGAGCGGGTAAGTAGCTGGAGAGTGTTTTAATATTACAAGAATGGAATAGGTTATAAGACGGAAAGGTCATTTAAAGTTGGGAGTAGGAGCAGTTGTATAATGAGCGCTGGTGTAGAGAACAACTGGAGAGCAATTTCATTTAAAGTGTGGATGTATTAAATAGGGAACAATTAAATTTATATATATTGCATTTTTTATTTTATTTAAAGTTATGGGAATTCCACTATGAAACTTTCAAAGATTACTGAGTATAGTCGCAGCTATTAATGAAAAAGCTTGTTTCCCAATCTGAGGGAAGGTGATTTTCCAATATGACAAAACAAAGAGCATAAATTTGAAAAAGAAACAAAAATTTTGAAACAAAATTTTCGGCGAAAAGTAGGTATATTTTCTGCGAAAAAATTTACAAACAAACTTCAATTAATTATTATTATTAAATTAAAAAATTAAAAAAAAAGGTATTTCACTTGAAAGATCGAAAACAAAAGAGCCAAACAAACTTTTGTTCCAAAACATTTTTGGCGAAAAGTACATTTTATGCAAAAAAAAAAAATAAATAAAAAATCAGTTAATTATTATAATTGTTCAATTAAAAAAACATGTTAAAACAAGAAATAAAGATATTTCACTTTAAAAAACTATGTTAAATACATTGATTCATTAATTCATTTTAAAATTATCAGTTTTTTTTTTAAGAATTTTCAGTTATACCTTAATAATTATTGGCTCAAGCCAATGAAACCAATTTGTAGAAAAAAATACAGCATAATACTTTGGTACCTCCACATGGAATCGCTCTAAGATGAAATGCGAAATTCTCCACATTCCTCTTGATGCGTTTAGTGAGCTATATCTCACGACATGTACATCGTGACGGGTCATACTATCCTCCAAATTAAGCGTGATATTTCACCAAAAAAAAATCCTTTCACAGTTTTGTATTTGTTAAAGTCAGTTGTGTGTTACAGCATCCCACAATGGAGAAAACAAATAGAGGAAATTCGATGCATTCTTCAGTACCTCCACAACCAAGCTCAAAAGTCGAAGCACGTGGTAAAGAAATGTGTTTGGTTTATTAGCTCACAATTCAAACATCGACAATGTTGAAACAGGAACTATTTCCAGACGCCCTTTGGGCATAATTACTATTTGATAGTGCTCGAAATCTGCTGAGGGTACGAGACACGAAAATTATGGGAAAAGTGTTTTCTAATAGCAGTAACCACCCGGCAAAGTAATGGCAAACCTCTGGGTATTTACTCTTATTCATGACATGAAAAAGCTCCTCAAACAAAAACTAAACAAAAAAAAACAATTTGCCATTGGGAGACGGCATGAAATTGCAGGTTCCTCCATTTGTAGAACATCAAGGCGTACGACCAAATATCCTGCAAAGGATATACTCCGCAAGTACATACGTATATATGCATAAGACTGTTCTTAAGAAAACCTGGATGGATGGGTACCACACGAATTGAGGCAATTGAATTAACGCCTGCGAGTCTTTGCTGAAAGTCGACTCAATTTTGATGCGGACGGTATGATATGAAATCGTCGAGAGCCGACCCAACAGGCCGGTCTCACGACAAACGGCTGTACGATATCAGTACGACCGGAGTTATGCCCGGCCAAGGGCTGACATTTCAGCAACATTCCCTAAACTGTTCTAACAGCAACGACAAAATCTCAAGCTTAGGTTAACGGCCAAGTAGGTTTTGCTATAAATTTGATGGTTTTAAAATAATCAAAACTCAATTCAGAACTCTATAGTCAACAATTGAGCAAATGGCAGGTTCCATCGCATTTATTTTATTTTATTATAAGATTATACCTCAAAAACCATGCAACTCGAAGTTTCTCATTCTGAACTAAATTAAAAAAATCAACACATTTAGATCAAAACTTCAAACTTTTCAGTCGGAATTTTTCTAAAATATCTGAGTATGCAGCTTTGAAGACCAATGTTTTGGGTTGTGACCATAGAAGAAAGACGAACTAATTTGCGTCCTTTAGAAGGAAAGGCGAATTTTTGTAACTACAGCCAATTTTTGTAACTTCTTTTTAATTGGCGCGATAACCGCTTACGCGATTTTGGCCGAATTTCACAAAACGCGCCCGTCGTTCGTTTCTCGTGCTAACCGGCGCCAGTTGGACACACCAAGTGAAGCCAAGTCCTTCTCCACCTGATCTGATCCAACGCAGAGGAGGCATTCCTCTTCCTCTACTACCACTAGCTGGTACCACATTGAATACTTTCAGAGCTGAGGCGTTTGTATCTATTCGGACGACATGACCCCCAGCCATCCTAGCCGCTGGATTTTTATTCACTGCGCTATGTCTATGTCGTAGTAAAGCTCATACAGCTCATTGTTTCATCGCTTGAGATATTCGCCGTTGCCAATGTGCAAAGGTCCAAAAATCTTACGCAGAATCTTTCCCTCAAACACTCCAAGCGTCGCTTCATCGGATGTTGTCATCGTCCAAGCTTCTGCGCCATACGTTAGGACGGGCATGATGAGAGTCTTATAGAGTGTTAGTTTTGTTCGTCGAGAGAGGACTTTACTGCTCAGTCGCCTACTTAGTCCAAAGTAGCACTTGTTGACAAGAGAGATTCTGCGTTGGATTTCCAGGCTGGCGTTGTTATCGGCGTTAATGCTGTTTCCTAAATAAACGAAGTCTTTTAGAACCTCGAAATCATAACTGTCACAATTTTTGTCTGCCGGCGTAATAATAGCGCTTATTCCGCCCACAATTCTCGAATATCCTCTGCGTTGCTTTAATTATCCACCACGCCTTGCATGTATTCAGAAGTCACACAATATTCTTTCGTTTGCATGGAGATTTTTTAAAAAAGAAATAGAGAAATGTGCTCAATGCAATTTATGCAAAAAGTAACAATTAAAAGCGCGAACAATACCTCCAATTTGATGGGTCATATAAGGAATATGGATAAGGCAACTTATTTATCTCTGTGTAAGAAAGATAATCTTCAACAATGTGCCATCCCTACAGTGTGCAAAAAAAAGAAGTTACGAAGACGCGCAAAAACCAATGAAAAATAATTGATTTTATCAAATGCCGCTGCAAACTTATCAAATTCTCCAAATCCTACTAGAAGCCTATCGCGCTGCACGCCGGCAATGGCTCCTCCGCCACAAAGCTCAGCAATTAAATTTGTCAATTGTAAGTTTCAATTGCTTTGATTTTTAATTTTTTTCTTTGCTGACTTGCACTTTTTTGTGCTAAAGAATATACCCAAAAATGTTGAAAGAAATTTATTTGTTCGATTTTTCTAAACTTTGTATAAAGTTTGAAGCTTTGTTTTACATGGCTTTGAAGCATGAAAAATACTTTTATAAAAAATAAAAACAAAAAATGTTAAATTGAAAAACTTTCAAAATATTAAAAAAATAATAATAACACGTACGCACTTTTTGCATCAGCATAACAAATAAGTAAATCAAAGCTTGTATAATTCTTTGAAATTGGTTTTGTTTTCTTTCCAGAGTTTAGGAAAATAATGCGTATCGATGCACCGATGATGTAAGTTTCGCAGCATCGATGCGAGAAAAAACTTCGATGTATGGTTGCGACTGACACCCCTACCATTGGGATAAACTCCAGGGGAACGAATGTTGTTCTGATTTTGTTCAGCTTTTACATAATAAAAAAAGTTATTTGCCGGTAAAATTTTATATTTACTTGTGACAGAAAAGATTTATGCACTCAGACTTTGTGTAGAAAAACCGAGCTGGTCACACCTGCACGACTATATCACTTAATATTTAATATTGTATTTCACCTTAAATGACAAAACTACCAACTTCTGAGCCCGTCGCTCACCTTTTTATTATTATCATTCTATTGCTTTATCTTTTAATAAAAGGCAAAGTGTAACAACAAACTATTTCAACTTTTTCCATCCTTACTATAAATTTCTTCTCAGTTTGTACGCTCAAGTTTGTGGGGAAAAAATAAATATAAAAAAAAAACAATGCAAAATACTCGCCTACCGTGCAGTTCGCGAAAATTTTCGCGCGAAATCTTCGACGTTTAACGCTTTTGTAACTTAATTTTTCCATTTTTTGTTTGGTCTTCACAAATGTTTTGTTTACTTGGCGCTTTTGTGAGAATTGAAAGATCATACAAATGCTCGTCAGCGACGAAAAGGGGACAGAAAGGAAGGAAGTATGCACAGCATAAAGCACGCAAGCAAGTTGTGCCTTCACAGTTGGAAAATGGAATACCTGAATATCTGGGAATTGTTAGTGGTTGCGGTTAGACCCGTGTAGTAGTAATGATATAATATTTTAGAAGAAGGGAATGAGATGAGGTAGTGAGTGACAACAATGTAATGTGTACTGGAGGTGAAAAAATTGTTATGCATATGGAAATGAAATATTTATAGCACAACAAAAGCTAGCATTGCGAGTGTGAACTGCCTGAACTGAGTGATTGTTACAGTCGTCAATAGCCAGTCACGGAGAGCCAAGAGACGATGTTGCTGGTGCTACATTCGAGTGAGTGCTGCGAGTTGAGGTGAAGAAGAGAGGAGCACGCACCTATGCATACTGGGAGAAGGGTCGGTGCATTGGTGATTGTTGAATAGTGCATATTGATATCGCTGTGTTTATTTGTATGCAAGTGTGTGTAAGTATGCCATTTGCTCGACATGTAGTTAAATGAATTGTGTGCGCACGGCAGTATGCCACTGGGGCAAACGTCATCTGCCGAGTCGATCTGAGTCATCATCATCATAATAAAACACAGGCAAGTAGTAAGTTATTTAGTTCGTCAACCGGTCAGTCACTTCGCTAGGTGCCGGCAGAGGCATTGGCAATGGCAGTGACACAGTAAAGGCACAGCTTAGCGCCTCCACTATTTAGCATACAACCGAATATTCGCTTTCGGTTGTCGAGCAAATTCGATCTCAATTTAAACTTCTGTTTGGACTATAAGAAATCTTAAATTGATACTTTTTTTAACTTTTAATTAATAAATACACTGTACGAGAAAAAATTTAAAACGGCAAGAACTTTCATGAAGACTTGGCACAAAATGTGGTAGTAAGGCTTAGCAAAATGCTATGCCTGAAATCTCCTATACAACCCTAAAAGCTCATTTTACGGCGAACAAATATTGTTAAATAATTTATTATTGCACAGATGTTTAAAACATAAAAAATTGGAACAAATAGCATTTTTGGGTAAGAAAATGAGAACAGCCACTGCTAACTTTAACAATAAACAGCCAAAGGGTGCCTATAAAATGTGTCCGATACTGGTATGTACACTTTTATACACTTTATTTTGACAAATAAAAGTAAAAAAATTATTTTCGAACATTTTGTTTGCGTTTCTCTTCGTAATTAACTCATCCGTTTTTTAGCACAAGGATTTTTTTTTGTAAGCGCTTTGGCTTTTATTTTCCCGCAAATTTCATTTTCAAACTTTTTGAGCGGGTTACTTATTAATTCATTGACTTATTGCAGTAAAAATTAGTCCAAAAAACTCAAATTACCTTACAAACTAATGCGGATGTTTCAACAAAAAATATAAAATCATCTTAATCAATAAGCAGAAAATATAGCAAAACATTAGAAATCAATTACTTATAAGCATAATTAAGAAATTTAATGAAAGAGTGTATAGAGAAAGCAAAGTAAATTCCGAAAGATTTGTAGATATCAGTGAAGTCTATCAAAGCTCTCAGGTTGGCATTCACTCTTGCTTACAGAGTTCTTCCAAAGTCAATATGGAAAAAATCTAAATTACGCAGCGTTCTAGATGGGGTACTACGATAGCTTGACTCCAAAAGAGAGAGAAGTATAAAATCAAAGACTAAGACAAAGACAAAATATATCGCTGAGGCTGCAGAAATCTCAAATTGATAAGCAGACATCTGGATTAGTAAGAGGGTATTGGGTCACGAAAACGAAGGGAATGTAGAGCAAAGCCATTAAAAGGTTTTTCGATACATTCAGCTCGAGTCATATGAGGTCAAAGAGCGTTGGTTAAAAACTATAATAATGCTCTTTCTAAACACAAAAATATAGATATTTGGAAGACTTTTGGTAACAAACAAAACAAAAGTCCTGCACTTTGATAAACCGCATAATTGAAACAATAGGTCGAAACCAGCGCGGATACATTTTTTCCTATAGCATTTCTTTTTAGGTGCAGCAAAAGATCGCTCGAAATTAAACATACAATTTTGTTTTTGACTAACTTTTTTAATAAATATAAAAAAAGTATTTTCAGTGATGGAAATCTTTATTTTAATATTTACGCACTTCATTACTTGTCTGCTTGTATATAGCAACTGTCTGATTCTCAAGTGTCAAATATGATTGACGTACGAAACAATTTGAAAATTATAAGTCTGACTTTTAAAGGGTGTTTTTTTAGCTGCATGAGTGCTACCGATATCAATAACTATGGTTTGACAGCTGAGAATGGCAAACTGTGTTGACATTCTGTTCAGTATCCACTCACCAAACCTAGTCATCACGAATCGCTTAAACCCAGAACAACGCTTCAAATTGTGGAATTTTACTTTGAGAAAAATAAATTTGTTCGCGAAATTCAAAGAGCATTGGCCGCAACATCGGTCCTTAATTCTTATATAATAAGCCGAATATGACCCAAATCGACCCTTAACAACGCTTTTTTGGAATATCTCGTTCCAGCTTCTCTTAGTGAATACAGTTTTTTCAGAAACACTTCTTTTAGAATAGTTAGAATAGTTAAGTCCCGAGCATAAAATCAATCGAGGCATAAATACGCTTTTTTGTACATAATGCCCCGATCACAGCGACACCTAGTGGATACATTTACTTGCAAAACATTTATTTGTAGATGCATATGTATACCTGTGTTCTTAATAGTAGCAGCGCGACTTATTACAAAATTGTTACTATTTATTTTTTTTTACGTTTCTATAAAGAGGTGGTTTATACTATTTATAAGGAAAGAAACTTAAAATTTCAAACTTTGTACAAAATTAAAAAACTTAATAATAATAATAAATATTCACCAACATTTTACTTTTTAATCACAATTTTTAGAGAATTTGAAAACATTGTTGGTGAATATTTTACTTTATCACTATTATTTATAATTTTTAGAATATTTTCGACTATGCAGTTTTATAGCTTATTGAATTTTAGTGTTAGCGTATTGCAGTGTAAGCTGTAAGTGGTTATGATTATTGACAATATTAATATTTTTCCCCATATTAACCAATTACGAGCATTGGTTATATGGAACACCGGCAAAAACAGCACAAAGAAAAAAATATTGCGTGGGCTACAAAAGTGCATTCCCAAAATTTTTCAAAAAAAATTCCGACTAAAAATTTGTAAACAATTTTTTTTGCATTTTTAAAAGCTAAAATTGAATTTTTCCGTTACTTATGCTTAAACGATTTTAATATAACGACATAAGAAGTAACATACTTTGACACAGGGACATAGGTAGCAATGCAGAGTAATCGCAAACTCTCAAGACAGTACTTCGCTAATATTCCAAGGGACTATTTTGTATATAAAAATATTCGCTTTCGCATGAAACTCGAAAAAGTATCCGAGCGAATTTTTCGTTTCGCAGCGAATTATGGTCTGGGTCGAACACTAGCTGTACCTACAACTAAATGTTAAAAGTGTGAAAAAACTAAATAAAAATATATTCATGAGGTAAAATATATGCACATACATACAGATAAACAAACGTAAGCGTGCGCGCCAGAGATTGCTATCGTACCAGCAACAGGAGAAATCACTCAGTGAAGAGACACAACTGCTCTTTCGTCTATCAAATCACCTCACAACTTACAGCTCTGAGCATTCAACCCATGTGGCAAGTGCCCTTCGGGCCCCGCTGTCTAATTAACGCGTCCAGCTTTAAGTGTTCGTTTCTCGAATAAGCGACCATAAATGAAATCAACGAATTTCATATGCAAAAGTCAAATGTTCATCATGCAAAGCAGCAAAGTGTAAAATGAAAACTGTTAATTGCATCGCGTACAACGTTCAACTCGTGTGGTCGCTTACAATTGCTTTTGCGTTCCCACCGGTGGCGTATACGTAATTTGCTGAATGAAGTGGGTGTGTGAGGGTGGCGGTAACCATAATGTGTGCGATAATAATTCACAATTGCACAGGCGCGAAATTATAGTTATTCGGAATGCATTGCATTGATTACATTAGTTGTGACCTCCCATTAAGCATTGGCGCAGAAAATTTGGGCAGTGTTTTTAAGCAAATTGGAATTAGAATAGGTATGTTGGAATCTAGCAAGAAACTCGAGTTCGCACAACGAGTACCTGTAGAGATTGACGCGTTTTGCGGAATATATAATATATTTCTTAACTAGCACGGCATGCGCTGGGTAATTAGAACCTTAATACGTTATTTGACACAAAATTTGTTACACGATTTTCGAACGAACTGATAAAAATGTTTCCCTGAAAATTTTGAAAAATAATTAATTTATGAACAAAACATAATATTTTGAAGAAGAACTTAGATTTTGAACATAAAAATTAAACTCTAAACAAAAAAAATTGATTTTAAATCGAAAAAATTTAATTCTGTATACAAAATTAAATTTTGAACAAAAAAATCAGATTTTTGAATATGAAATTTAATTTTGAAAATTAAATTTGGAACCAAAAACTAAATTTTGAACATCGAAATAAGATTAAAAAAAAATTAATTTTGAAAAAATATTAAATTTTGCACAAAAGAATTAAGTGTTCAAAAAAATTAAATTTTGACAACAGAATTCAGTTTTGAACACATTTTGGTTGTGCTTAGTTAAAAAACAAAAAAAATTAATTTTAAATAGAAAGATAAGATTTGGACAAAAAATTCAAATTTGAACAGAAAAATTAGATTTTGAAAAAAACTATAAAATTTTGAACATGACAATCAGATTTTAAACAAACTCTAAAATTTAGAACGAAAAATTAGATTCTGAACAAAAAACTAAATTTTGAATAGGGAAGTCAGATTTTAACCAAAAATTAGATTTTGAAAAAAAAATCTGATTTGAATAAAAAATTAAATTTTGAACAGAAAAAAGAACAAAAATTAGATTTCGAAGAAAAAATTTAGTTTTGAGCACAAAACTTAGATTTTAACAAAAAAATAGATTTTGAACAGAAAAATTAGATTTTGAACAAAAAATTAAATTTGAAATAAAAAATAGTGAACGAACCAGAAGTTATATGCCGTCTCTTTGCGTAGCTATATAGTTTGAGTCAATCGGAATAGTACTTTTTGAGTTACATGCGTTTAAATTCACAAAATCAAGTTTTCTCAAAAATATTTCACATTTTTGCATTCTTTTTAATTGATAAACTTTATAAAAAAAATTTTTAAATATGTTACAACGCAAAACAATTTCATTACGAAAGTGCAGAGCCTAAAAGCCCTTAAATCGGAAAGCAAGTGCAAAAGTTATGACAAATTTAATAAAAGTAGGTAATTTGCATTTTTTGCCACATTAACACGTTTAGTTGAATATCTGCCAAATACTCATTCATTTTTCTCTGATTCTATTTGCACGCAGCCTATTACTGCTGATTGCATGCACCACTGCGAATGGTTGTTATAGGCTCTTTAATACGCTTACCAGAAATGTGTGCCACTTATCGACTTAATCAATGTAACAATTACCTGCAAAGAGAGAAAGAGAATTCACAATATTAGAATTTGTCAAATGATTAAATTGCTATTAGACTTACTATGTAACTGATAAGAGGCAAGTATTTGAAATGGTTTACTAAACAAACAAAACATGTTCATTAAATAACTAAAAATAGATGATTGAGCCAACTCAAATATAGAACTAAATTCGTATGTAAGTATGTATGTATGTATATAACGGATATGCAAGTACACATATACATATGAAGCCACTTAAATTTTGCATGAAAATTCCAAATAATATTTACATCCATCTTAAAATCAACATTTGAGCTAATGGAGATTTCCATTTGAAACACATAGATGTTGCGCTGTGTATGTGTATGTGTGTGTGCATGAACTCAATAATGCAACGAGAATGATAAACGATGAGAGTTTGGTTGGGATGAAAGGATTAAGTACACATTTACATAGGTATAGTAAAGCCATACATAAGTGAGAGTGGAGATGTTGTTACACGTATACAATATATTATATTGTACTTTGCATGCATATACCAATGTAAATATATTAAGTGGCGTTTAATTGGATTTTCATTAATTTAGGTAAATAAATGAAAATTATCATTAAAATTAAGTCAGAATTTCTGGTTTTTGTTTAGGCTGTTTTGTGGCCCACTCATGGACTATAATTGCATACCCAGAATTTTCCCACAATTCTGACTTAAAAGTGTAATGATTTTTAACAATATTCCTAAAATTTTGAAACCTAGTTTTATGTGCTATTTGTTATGGCATAAAATATATATTTATAAAAAAGGAATTGAAATTAATTCAAAAAAAAGGAAATATTATATATTCAAAACTTAACAACATGTGGTGACCTTATAATTATGCCACTCACTTTACTTTAGAAACATGCACTTATAAACCCATAAGCGTAATTCCGCATACACAAGGATTGAGTATCACTTGTAAATTAGTATGCTGTAGATAATACTTATGTTGGCACTGTATGCCCATGGAGGACATATGCATATGGACACTTATGCGTTTCCGACGGCTTATAGTCCACTTACGTACTGTACACTTCTCGAAGAATATCACAAGACAAACACACTGTTGAGTGGATTCTGTGGTATTCAATGTCCGTTAAGTAAATGCTTAACTAACAAAAATTTACTCGTATGTACATACAAATACAAATATGTAGATATGTGAATTGGAATAAGCTTGAAAATGTGGATGTGGAGGTGGACGTGGACGTGAACGGCATAGCGAAATTAAACTATATATATGAGGAGATTTTTTTATTGAACAGATTTAGAGGCGACTTAATAAACCAGTTAACGACTAACTCAGTAATTAACTAAGCAGCACATGACAAAAATTGTGAGAGGCTGGAAAAAAATATAATATAACCAAACTAGGTTGTGTGAAAAATACATGCGTAGGGCCAACTAGAGAGTAATGTGCAACACTTGCGACATTCCTGAAAATTCGATATGTGACACGTAAGATCGCAACTACATATGATATTTCACTTGTGTCAACTACTCTTTGTGCCGACTAGGAGCGATTTAATATGCATTATGAGGGTTTTCTTAAATAGTTTGTTTATTTTCAATTGAGAATGCCATCTAAACGTATAATTTATCAAGGAATAAGAAAAACTGCGATGGCGATGAAGAACACACTTTAAAACGTTTTTTGACTTCTGTTTTTTTTTTTTGTGTTTTGGTTTTTTTGTGAATTTTCATTAAATTTTCTTCAGAGCTCACAGAAAGACTAAATTATTTTTCCAACAAAATTCAGTTGCTCTCTCTTTACCTCTTTAAATTTTTAATTTTGTTACGAAAAACTTCTTCTGCCTGCTTTATTCTTTTTCAACGAAAACATAAACAGCGTTAAATGTTTCTGCCTGTAAAATTAAGGAATTGTGACTAGATAAACATCAAACGTTGCGAGTTGATTTTTTGGAAAATTTATTTCATTCATAAAAAATAGATCACATAACGTTAAAATAAAGGCATTATAGGAATGAAAACAGAAGCAATAAAAGACCAAATGAATTTCAAGAAATCTAAGCCACAAAACTAAAAATTTAAATCAAGGGAAGGATAGTTTTTAAAGCAAGGGGCAGCACATAATGCTACCTTGCATAACGGGCACCAATATCTGTGTTCTCTTCTAATCTTACTGGCGTATTCAACTTGATCACTGCTTACTCCTCCACCTTCTTCACTGCTCTCATCAGAAGACGGCAAAATAATCATTCCTTTGCGTTTTTTGATGTTTAAACACATATCTTCAACGCTGTCGTAATAGTTCACCTGGTAAGGATAATTCAAATTATGAAGTGTATTCCACAGTTTTATTCCTCAAAGGAATAAAAGTATTTACTATTACTTTTTCTCTCAATAAAACCCACAAGACTCTTATAACTTTCGTTCGTCTCAACTATGACATACAATATATTGTACAATCAACCGAGAAATGCATACAAAATTTTTTGTTTTGTTTTTAAAACTCATTTTGTAATAGCTTAGACAGACAGTAGCGTTAATTGGGATTAACCACTTTATTCGAAATTATCTTAGGAATCAAGTGCCACTAATGCGGATTGACAACTAGACTTAATTCTCATAGGTTAAACGGATTAGCCATTGCCAAAAAATGACAGTTAACCCTTTGGGAACGAGTGTCGGCATATTGCCGCCCAGGCCGTTTTACTGTTCCGGACGCGTGTCGGCATATAGCTGTCCAAATTAGTTCGTAGCTGTAAGGCTCGCGACGTCTGCCGTTCTGAGCGAAAAGATACGCATAGGTATAGTAAAAGAGTCACGTTTTCATTAAAAGACATTAGGGGCCATTGGCGATGAAGTCTGATCTTCCTTATAATGTAAACTTACGATGTGAGACGACGGTAGAGTCAGAACGAATTTCAGTTCTTCGATTCAGTCTCTCAGTGTCACTGCCAGAGGAACCAGCAGGATTTTTATATATTTTGTCCTACGTACGATAGATAAGCGATCTAGAGATGATACGTTAAATAGTGATAGTTCTGGCGAATATTACTTTGAATCTGATAAGACGGAAGACGACGACATTACTTCGACAAGTGGAAATGAAATCCGTGCAATAAGCAATCCACTCAGGCATTTCAACATTTGCAGTGATAGCAGTTTGTTTATAAATATTTTTTGATTTTATGAAACATTTTTCTTTAGTTAAATAAAGTTAATTCGTTTTTATAACGTACAACGTATTTATTTGCTTTACTGGGCACTCCTCTCGTCCTCAGCGACGCTCGGCAATCCCCAAAGGGTTAATATCTATTGTGAATGAAAAATAATGAAACTTTTAAAGAGAAGAACAAGAAAGACTGGATGCAATGCTAGTTGGCACTAACACGTTGGAAATTACATTAATTGTTTTGATATTTCAGAGCAGTTTGAGAAATTGCAATTTAAGTTTTTTTTTTTTTTTTTTTTTTGTAATTTAATAAACAATAATTTTTTTGTATTAGGGCAGCTATTGCTCGTATTCGTTGTCTGTGGTCCATCTCTTGCTGACGAAACTATCCAATTAATAAATCAGCTGTTCACTAATCCGCGTAACCACCGTCTGTCTCACTACAATTTTAATCAGAATTAACTGCACCGGCAATAGTTTGAAATTTTTTATTTGTTTGTAAGAAAGTTTGGAACTTTGATTAATAATTATAAACAATGAAATATATTTGTATAAAAAAAGTGAAGGAAAAAATGTAACATAAAAAATATTTCGAATAGTTTAAAAAGATAAAGTAGCTTAATTATGTTTGAGCACAAGTGTAAATAGATAAAATTTAATAAGATACAAAAACAAAAATTGACGTGTTGGGTACTCGCAAGTTCTTAAGTTAAGTTAAGATAAGTTGTGTTACGTCTAGACTAACTGAGAATATATTGTCATGTATTGTCCGTCCTTTTCTACTTATAAAAAACATCTACATTTTGAAGCATTGCATTTTTTACACATTTGTAATAGTCATTACATACTAAAGAATTTAATACTTGGGCGATAAGCCTTGACCAAATAAAAAACGAGTTACACATCATCCTGACCAGCTACTAAAACTTAATCAAAGATCAACAGTATATAAAGTGTTGGAAAAATAGTAGACTAAGACATAAGATGGAAAGAGAGAGGGAGAGAAAGAGATTTGTATGTAGTAGATATACATACATTCATATACATACATAGAAAGCAAGCATAAAGCGAACAAAATATTATATATAAAAGGAATCAAACAAAATAAGCAGCATGAAATAAGAAGAATACAAATCGTAGTACTGAAAGCTGCTGGTCTGTTTATCTGTAGATTGTGTGCGAAGCAGAGCAAGGATATCTGATGTGGCAGCTCGCGTGCGCTTTCAAGACAAGAAAGATAAAACTGCTTGTGGATGAATGTGTAACCACACATGCATAACTAAATACATGCGAATTATAAGTGGATGCACGAGGGCAAAAGGGAATTTTTCAGCAAATACAGAACTCAGTGAAACCCAAGAAGCCGCACACTGCAAACGAAGATACGCACCAAGAAGGTTACAAAGACAATCGTCACAGTTATCAATGTTGCCATAGCCGACGCTGACGTTGATGTTGACGATTAAGTATATGTACATACATATGTATATATTTGATTGTAATTGTATGGGAAGGGGTATACGAGTATAAGCTAAACTCGACTGAAGAGCTCAAATGCCTGGTATTCGTTAGATTTCTTATTTTGGTGATTTTATGTTATATTTCGAATATTCTACTCCTCTTACGCTATTTTGCACTTAATCTTGTAATTCTCCAAACAATCACACACACACACATACAACTCCATCCAGAGGCGAATGCACATATGTATGTATGTTGAGAGATTGCGATTGGTGTCCTTGAGTTGAGGAATTTTCACCGTGAAGCAGACATGCCTTCGTCGGTCGGGTTCGTTGAAATTTTATGCGGAAGTAATGGCAGATGTATGTACATACATATGTATCTGATGTTTTATAATTTTATTTTCATTTGTGTTAGATTTTTTGAAGGGTCCGAGCGTGAGAGGCAGGACGGGATGTTCGATCAAAATTCATTTAAAAAAGCTTTAAAATTTAGCTTTAAACTGATTTGTATTGGTTGATTTTTTTTTTAATTTTTTTTTTAATAACCGCATAGCATCTCTGAATTCCATTTTAAAAATAATAATTCTGTATGTTTGTGTACGAAATGTATTAAGGAGGCAGGAATGTTCAAATCAACCCACAAACTTTTTCCGCTCTATCCATTATTGTGTGTTTATGCCTGATAATAATTATATGGTAGCTATTCTTATTTTTATATTTTTTCCATCTGTATATACATTTAAGCTTATCTCTTTTTATTTTTAATACGTCATCGTTCTGGGGCGTGAAAAGATATCCCTTTAAATTTATAAATTTTTTTTCGGTTTTTTTCGTTTTTGACCATTTAGTAAAAATTCTGCAGATGATTTAAAAATAACTTTCCAGGAAGTTTGGCACCTTAATTCACAGGAATCACTCGGTTAGATGATACTGAGGTCGATATATTTGTAAAAATGACATTATTGGCATGAAAAAAAGCCTAAGTCACCTCTTTGGGTGGCGCTCAAGACGAAATATTTAGAATTAAGTTTAATTGGCTCATAACGAAAATACATTTTAAAAGTAAATATTTTAAAAGAAACAAATAATTTTCCTATTTCCTTGTACTTTTTCTACTATTTTCGTCTAAGCTCAAGACTGCAGCACAGCCAAGAACTCCTGAAGATGACGAAATAACAGCAAACAAATAAAAATACGAAAACTAAATAATTTAAGGCCACTAAAATACTTCAAATCAGAAAATAAATAATAATCAGATTACCAGTAGGTTGGTATAGAAATTCTCGGTTTCAAGGAGGACAAAGTAAATAGAAATTACAACAAATCTAAAATAGGTAACATCTACACTTAATAAACAATAGAAATCGAAATACACAAGAATATAAAGCACAAAATCAGTTCTTTTTAAATGACACAAATTTTCGAATAGAAGAAATATCCTTGAAGAAATAAATCGGCCTCTAGCCAGTCTGGTCATAGAAAAGTGGTATATGGTAAGAAACTAAATACTTGGCACCATTTTTTTGCAGCATACTTTCGCTGAGCAGGCTGGATCAACAAGAAATCGAATTTTTACCGCGAAACTACTACGACTGCGAAAAAACTACCACCAAGAGTTCGCAACTGTTTGGTTTCCTCTTCAATGCAATTCGTCTAATTGGTGCTGCGACTACTTGCGTAACTGCGTAAATAGTCCAATCAAGTTATTGCGACAACCTTTGGGTGCACGAACAACCTTAAGAAGTGGCATTATCAAGTGTCCTACGACCTACCTTTTGTAGTCTGTTCTGAAAAATTAGGTATTATATATGACTTGAAAGCCAATATTAGACGCTTTATATGAAAATTAATCACGGATTTTTTTTTTTTTAATAACTTGTTTACTAAATGAGAAAAAAAAACATGTAATATTATGAGTCATGGAAATCTTTATCTTGACCGTTGCGCACTACATTTCCGTTTGCATACTGCAGCTGCCATTCATCCGCTGCCATTTGCAAACTATGACAAATATTTGGTAGGGTGATTACTTTTGTGCCACCTAGTGTAGTGCTCTAATGGTATGTTAGTGGTTCAAAATTTGATAGGTTATTATTGTAAGTTGCAACGTCGATTGAAAGAAAAAGCTCCATTTCAAAGAAAAACTCTTTACTTATTTCGCGTGAATTTATTAATTTTATCTCTATCTTAAACCTTATCCTTATTTTTATATCTATCATTTTACTTTCATCTCCGTTTTTATATACATGGTTGCCTTAATTTGATCTTTATCTTTACTTTGTCTTTGCCCCTACATCTGTATCTATCACTATCTTTACCTTAATCTCAATGTAAATTTATATTTCCACCTCTATCTCAAAACTCGTCTTTATCCCAATGAGCATTTCTATTATTATCTTAATCTCGATCTCCGCTTCCATTGCTGTTCTTTTCTCTATTTCTATATCTATATTTTTCCCATCTTTATCTCTTTCTCTATTCCCTTCTCTATATCAATGTCAATCTATTTCTATATCTACTATCTTTACCCCTATCTGCATCAGTAGCTCTATCTCTGTATCTATCTCAACCTCAACCTCAATCTCCATATCAATTTCTATTCCCATCTCTTTCTCCATATCTATATCTATCTTTATCCGTATCTGAGTATCTCTATATCGATGCCAATCTCTATTCCTATTTCTATTCGTACTTCTGTTTTCAATCCTATCTCTATATATCAGTCTTTTCCCCATCTGTATCGCTATCTCTATCTCTACCTCTACCTCTACCTTTATCTTTATCTTTATCTTTATCTTTATCTTTATCTTTATCTTTATCTTTATCTTTATCTTTATCTTTATCTTTATCTTTATCTTTATCTTTATCTTTATCTTTATCTTTATCTTTATCTTTATCTTTACCTTTATCTTTGTCTTTGTCTTTGTCTTTGTCTTTATCTTTATCTTTGTCTTTATCTTTATATTAATCTTTATATTTATCTTTATCTCTATCATTACTTTTTTCCTTATCTTTACTTATATTTTTATCTTTATCCTATTTGTACAACGAATTTGTTTTTATTTTTCTCTCAAGCATTTTCGCGCAAAATAACAATCTGTGAAACTCTATTAAACTTCTCTCTTTTTAAAGCACGTGCGTCATTGGTTGGCAAGAAATGTTTGCTAACCTTCGTAACGCTGTAGTAGATGCAACACGTTTTCCGGGCTTTGTATTGAGCAACAACTGCACGCGCAGAATTTGCCATACACTCATACATACCTACATATATTCATACAAAAGTATGGAGGTGTACTTAAAAAATATACACACATACATATGTACGTGTAACTTAGTATTTATTCAGTACTCAGTATGATAAGCAATGAAAGTTAACTCCGGCAAATAAAGGGCCCGTCGCATTAGAGCAGAATATCAAACGACGTGGAAGAGAGCAAAGGAAAGAGAAAGTGAAAGAGAGAACGCACAATGCACAGCTTTATTTATAGATTATTTTTTTGTTTTTGCGGTCCCGAAAAATTACTTTTTTAGTGTACCTATTTAAGGTTTTAATGTCGACATTGACTCTGACAAGACACAAAAGCAGCGTGAGAAAATACCAAAATGAAGTGAATAATTGAGAGAAAGACCTTGCTCAGATGGAAGGAGAGCAATCGCTTAGTGTGTATAGGTATGCACTTATGTATTGTATGTATGTTTCTATGTACTTATTCACCCCAACTCAACCCCTAGGCTGGCTTAGAAAAGTTAGAGCTTTTTAACAAAAGTAATGCGAATAAAACGCAAAAAAATAATAATAATAATGAGAGAGCTGTGAAAACAGAGAAGGCAATGTGCGATGGAGTATCGCAGCCTTTTGGGGTGCTACTGTATTGGCCATGCGGTTCTAACGAGCAAGTGGCGGGCACCCTCACCCAATAAGCTTCGCAGTGTGCCACTAGAACACGCTGCTTGTTGTGGGTATACAGAGAAAAAGTTAATCTTGCAAAAAGCTTTCTCACGACTAGCTCATTTAGCTTGTGTAAAAGTGAAATTTTCGAAGCCGTGAGCGGAGAGCGCACATTTGCAATCGAACTGTCCAACGGTGCGGAGGACAAAAACGCAGAAAAATTTAAACACAATTTGCGCAAAGCAACGGTTTTCTTAGAAAATAAAAGGGAACAATTACTTATTTTTTCTTAGGACTTCAAACGTTTTTATTTCCTTTAAGCTTTTAGCAAAATTTTGCAGCGCCAGAGTTCAAATTGAAAATTAAACGTGTTGACGTTACGAGATAAAGCGTGCGGAAAAATACAAAAAAGAAAACAAAAACAAAAAGATATTAATAAGTTGTGGAAAATATGTGATAATTAAATAGGCGCAGCTGATGGTAGCTCTCGCGAGGCGAAAGGTGATTCTTCATATATTGCAAGTGTGTGAAAGTTTTGCACAAAAATATAGTACGCGTTGTTTTTAGATTTTTTTTCCAAATGCTGCTAAATAAATACTGCTGCTTTGTTATTTCCAACATTTCCTCCACCACCAGCGTCCCCAATTTTATACATGGAAAAGTGTACACCAGCTGACCATTCGACTGTTTGTATCAATCCAAGGCGCGATTAGAATGCAATATTTAAATATGGACGTGTTTGAATAAAAATAAAATATATACATATATTTGTATGTATGTATATTTTCATTTAATCACTTAATAGATTTCAACAATAAATGAAATATAATATAAATTTGCGCTGCAACAATACTAAACGCGTTAACATATGTCGGGTTCGACAATAGCTGCTAGCTTTTAACGTTGACGCCTGAGAGTCGGGCAGAGAGCAGAATCGAGAGCAAAAAATGAGCAGCTGGAGAAAGCAGCTAAGCAGATATATGTATATTTGTTGACGTAAATGTAAATGTGAAAATACATATACATATACACACGCATAAGTAGATATGTATGTGCATTGAGAAAAAGGAAGAAACAGTAAAAAGCCAAAGGCAATCGGACAACGATGAAAGCCACCATACAACAAAGCAACAAACACCCCACCAACACAAACAAATTACGAGAGATTTCAAATTAAAAACAAAAAAACTAAAAACACAAACAAAAAGCAAAAAACAAAAAACAAGAAACAAATTGTAGTAATAAGTAACAGAAAATACTGAACTTACAACAAACACAATTTACGAGCGCAATGCACCACCGACGAAATGTATTGAAATAGACGAGCAACATGTTGATAAGCGAAAGTTCCTAAGCAACTTTTTAGGCATAAGAACAAGTAATGCAAGTAAAGCAACAAATAGCACACTCGAACACAGACACACAGTATTACAAATAAACATAGCGCATAGAAAAATAAACAAATAACAAGTGGCATGCACGCGACGCTAATGTTGGC
Source organism: Anastrepha fraterculus (assembly GCA_037575425.1). NCBI lineage: Eukaryota > Metazoa > Arthropoda > Insecta > Diptera > Tephritidae > Anastrepha > Anastrepha fraterculus. The sequence continues at coordinate 170,667 of JAYXIM010041160.1, read as the reverse complement.
AACATGTTGCATGCGGACAAATGAAAAATGCAAGCATTGAGGGCCGAGGCATACTTCGGTTTAAAAGCAAAAACAAATGCGATAGCAAATAAAAACAACGCGAAAAGTATGGCACGAGATTTTCTTCTGATTAGAGTAAAGAAAGTAGAAGAAAAACAAAATAGAAATTGAAAGAAAAGCGCACTTCGATTAATTATCAAAAAAAAAAAACATATGCAACTAAATAAGAATAAACTGCATATAACGGTACAACTTTAATAGCAAAAATATGCTAATAAATTAGTAAACAAGTATGTGAATAAAAAGGTGAGAAAAAATGCGTGCAACATCTGGATATAGTCAGGAATATGTGTATGTATGTATATACATTCACACATACATACATACATAATTAGTGCTTATACCCTTTGTTGGGTTTCTGTCTGAGCTCCGCCATCTGTTTGCGGGTGCGCCTACAGTTTTATGTCGCCTCCGCACGGCAGTTGATTTGTTTGAAAATACAAAATATGTGGATCCAGTAAGCTACCGAAAATGCCAAAAAGTTTACACCGTGATTTTCCTTAAAAGTGCGAAATATGCCTAAATGCGGGGGAAAATCTTTATGCAAAGGCTTTTAATAGAAATAAATAGAAAAGTTTGCCATTGCTTGCCGAGTGGCATCCGCTATCCACATTTTTTTATATCATTCGATGCTTCATGTTCACAGTGGCCATTCAACCAAGCGGGGACTGGCACCAACCGTTCCCTTGACTCGAATTTGTATGTGGCCACGAACGGTCACACCTTAATAGGGAATATTGGTGGTTTTGCAAGAACAACCCCAGCATAGCCACGCCTAACGACACTCGATCCCAAACTCCTGAACAATCAAAAGCGATTATCAATTTAATGTTTTTCCGCCACGATTGACTGCTAACTACTTATAGCTTATACTGATCGCAAAATTTCATTATTTATGTAGTTTGTTAAAAGTCGAAGTTTGGTTAGCCAAAATCAAAATGGAAATAATGCCAAGTTGAAGCTCATTCTAACGGTTTATTGAGTCATTTGTAAGCACTCAATTTACCATTTTTATTAACTCCAACTACTCCAACTAGTCCATAAATGAAATCAATTTGTATTCCAAGAATATCTCATTTTTGAAGAAGAACTCTGCTTAAAAGTTACCATAATATCTTAATACTTTCGTTCCACAATCCCTCTCTTCTTGCAGTTACAAAGTAAATGATTGTGTCCCTTCGTGAAATAACGGGTTTTATTCTATCGCAGTAGATCCCTTGGTTGGCACCAAATTGGATTACTGACTTTTAATATCATCCTCGGTATGATTTCTTGTGTCTTGAAGGCAATGCAAACCAATTGAAAACATGCGGTGTGGAAGTTAATGCAATATTCTTTGAGTTGTATTCGTAGGTAAAAGAGAAATCCTAACTGGAATTTCTCTAAGAAGTATAACTTATCACACTGCTCAATTACACGAGTACAAAAATCAACCAAAGAACTTTATGTTAGTGAAGACTTCTCTCCTTTCCCACCCATTTACAATTCCAAATGAAAATTTCATACTAGGACCTTAGTTCGCAAATGGGTAAAGCAAAAGCATTTTCCAGATCATTAAGGGCATTTATCAGTACTAAATCTAATTAAAAACAAAAACAGACTGCGCGAAATAAAAGTCGCAACAATTTTTTTACACAAAAAACCAATCAAATTAAATAATTACGTACAACATTTCCAGCAGCTGCAGCGCACGAAGATCTGTTAATTATAAGCAAGTGAATGCGAGCGTGTGAATTCAATAAAGTAAGCCCTCCAATAGTCGAACTACTAGAACTTTAAAATAACAACAAAAAATTATAAAAATTCAATAAGCAAAGTGTAACGAAAATCCAAATTAGCAAAAATACAAAGCAACAGTTAAAATAAATTTAAAAAGTAAACAAAACAATCCGAGGAGTTACATAACGACAAATGTAAGAATAAAAAATAAAACCAAAACCAAAACAAAACAAGCAAAACAAACAATTATTGCACCAGTGTAAAATAGAACACGTTAAAACAACAATAGCCACAACAAAATTATAAACACACACGGAAATGTGTTTATAAACAAATATTAATGGTTTTTAGCTGTGATATAACGTCTAGAGATAATTTGAAACGGTAGGCAAAACAAAAATAAAATCAAATAAAATTATCAAAACAATGTTCTTATTTGTGTTAGTCGTTCATTTAAGCGCACACATACATACATACAATGTATATAGTAAGGTATATCAACTTATGTTTGTGTTCAATGCATTTACTTTTGTCATGCTGCTGTTAATTTTTTTGCATTGGAGGTGTTCACAAACTAACGTGAATTGAAGATGCGTTCAGTACAACATAATTTTTATTTTAGAAAATATATAAAATGAAAAATGAAATAATAATTGAAAAAATGTGAACGCATTTCAATTAAAAATAAATTAAATAAAAACTATTAAAAACCATAAGCAAAAAGAATAAAACGCATTTTACGTAAATAACACATGAAATAAGAACAAAATTATTTGAAATAAATATACTGTAAAAAATTAATATAAAAACTGAAGCACAAAAAAGGGAAATTTAAAATAAAATAATTTAAAAATTAATAGCAAAAATAATAATTTAAAAAATAAATAAAAAAGCAAAACATTTATTGCAGTAAAATTATATACAACTTTTACATAAAAAAATATAAACTAACAAATAAAATAACGAAATAAATTAAAATGAAATAGAACAAAATAGAACTAAATGAATAAAAATAAAGAAATAAATAAAAAAGTTAATTCAATTAAACGAAAGAAAAAATAAGATAATTTAAAAACTAAAACCGAAAAATAGAAAACTTAATATAAAATAAAATAATTTACAAAATTACAATAAAAAAAGCATTATTTAAAAAAATAAATAAAAAATAATAAAAAATTCGATTACAGTAAAACTGTATAAAAAATATAAACAAATATAAACGAGCAAATAAAAAACCAAAATTAAAATGAAATTAATTAAAATAAAATAAAGTAAATAAAATACAGTAAAATAGAACTAAATGAAACAAAATAAAGATGTCAAAATAAAACAACAAAAAATTAAGAAAACAGATTTGTTAAAACAAAATAAAGTAAAAGAAAAAATTGGCTAATTTAAAAAATTATAAATTAATAATATATAATAAAATAAAAACGAAAACATAAAAAAATTAAATAAAGAAAATTAATAAAATTCAATCAAAACAGTTTAATTAAAAAAATGAAGTAAAAACGGTATCTAAATTTTATATAAATAACACAAATCTTAGATATAAGGAAAATAAAACAAAATAAAACAAAATAAAGTAAAATATAATCAAATTAAATACTGAAAGGAAACAAACAAAAACAGGAAGCAAAATAAAATATAAGAAGATAAATTAATTAAAAGAAAAGAAAAAATTAATTAAGGCATATAAGAAAATAAAATAATAATAAATAAATAAAATAATAATATATAAATAAAATAATAATAAAAAAGTAAAATAAAATAAAATAAAACAATTTCAAATAAAATTAATTTTTATTAAATAAAAATAAATAAATAAAAAAATAATTAAAAAATAATAATAACAAAATACAAAAATAATAAAAATAAAAAAATTATAAAAAAATAAAAATATATATTACAATAAAAAAAGAAAATAATAGTGTAGGAAGCAAGTAAATGAAACAAGATTAAGGAAAAAAAAAACAAAAAAAATATATATAAAATAAAAAATATATATATAAAATAAAAAAAATATATATAAAATAAAAAAAAGACAATAAATACAAAAAAAAAATAAATAAAAAAATAAAATAAAAATAATAGTAATAAAATAAAACGATATATTACAATAAAAAAATTAAAATAATAGTGTAGGAAATAAATAAATGAAACAAGAGTAAATAGAAAGAATATAAAATAAGTAAGTTCAATTTTAAAATAAAATATACTTATAATATAATAAAATATACTTAAAATAAAATATACTATATGTAAAAAATATAAAAAAAAATAAAAACATAAAACTAATATTAAAAAATTACTAAAAAAGAAAAAGATGGAAAAATATATAAAAATAAAATAACGAATCACGTAAAGTAGATTTTAATACAAACAAAATAAAAAAAAAATTTACTGTACAAAACATTAAGGGGTTACATCTAGTTAGAATTTTCAAAAAATCAATTTTTTTTTTATTTCATTTTTGTAATGTACATATATTTAAGTAAACACTATGAAAATTTCAAGTCATTCCGAAGATTATTTTTGAAGTTATACGCATAAATGTAACGACGCGTCAGAGCACTTTAAATTAGCAGGCCGGCGTTTAACCTTGTTTTTCTCAAAACTGTGTTTTGAAAGTCGGTGACCACGATTTCTCGGAAACGGCTAAACCGGTTAGTCTGAAATTTTTACACCGGCTTCTGAACTATATTTTCTAGTACTTAATCGAAGCTTTTTTAAAACCGATAAACATTTTTTTGTTTATACACAATTTAAGGCCAAAACTATTCCAAAAAATAGATATTTTTTTTTTGAGAAGCCGCCATTTTGTCAATAAATTTTTTTTTGCTTATTCCTTCGATTAATTACAAGAATATACAATACTTTAATCAAATCCGTTTGGTTTTTTCATTTCGGATAATCCACTTCGGAGATATAGTGGTCACCGTAAAACGTCTTTTTTTGGAGGGGTCCTGGAAATCTGCTGTAGCAGCTATAAAAACTGTTATTCTTGCAAATAAAATTTTTTTAAATATTATTCAAAGTTACCATAATATGTGTACAAAGGCTTAAAACAATTAATTCAGAAGTTTTCTCAGGAAAATTTTTTTAAAACCCTCATTTTTCAGGGCTTCTAACTAGATGTAACCCCTTAAATTAAACTAAACTCAAAAAAATAAATTTGTATAAAATATAACAATAAAATAAAGTGAAATTAAAGGAAAGGAATAAGTAAAAAAAAAGTATAAATAAATATGAAAACTAAAATCCATTAAGTTAAAATAAAACAAAAAAGTATAATACAAAAATAAAAAAATGTTAATATAAATATAGTAAATAAAAAGATGAAATAAAAACAAAATATGACATAAAAACATAAAACAAGAAAGTTGACTTTTAAAAATTAAGTAAATTGCATTAATTTTTATACGAATAACACAAGCGTTAAAAATAAAAAAATTAAATAGAAGGCAAGAATAAAGAAAATAGGAAATGGTAAAAGTAATAATAAAAAAGTACAATAAAATTATAATAAATTAGAGTAAAATAAAGAAGTAAAATAAAGAAATAAAATAAAATTATTAATTAATAACATAAAAATAAAATCAAAAACATAGATAAATAAAATGGGAATGGCAAACAGATTACAATAAAATTATACTAAAATAACACAAACTAAAAAATAAAATAAGATAAAGTAAAAAAAAAACATTAAAGCCCAAAAATAAGAAAGAGTATGTCTTAATTATGTTAAAATAATAAATATATTAGAAGCGCAACTAAGTTCTCGCTGTTTTTTTTTTTTTTTGATGAAAATTCCTTCATTCATCATTGAAAGTATTGCCCATCGCTGGCGGTAAAACTGTTGATATTTTGAGGCTATCCACGGATCAAACCATTTTTTTATGTCTTCATGTGACTCGAATTGCTGGTCAGCTAGACCATGTGCCATCGATCGGAACAGGTGATAATCGGACGACGCAACATCTGGAGAATATGGCAGGTGGGGTAGGATTTACCATTTCAGTGTTTCCAGGCAGGTTTTAACGGGTTTGGCAACGTGAGACCGAGCGTTGTCATGCAGTAGAATCACTTTTTCATGCCTCTCCGCGTATTGCGGCCACTTCTCGCGCAGTGCTCGACTCAATCGCATCAATTGAAGTCGATACCGATCCCCAGTGATGATTTCGCTTGGTTTTAACAGTTCATAATAAACAACACCAACTTGATCCCACCAAATACATAGCATAACCTTCGCAGCGTGAATATTCGGCCGAGGCGACGACGTAGAAGCATGACTGGGCAGTACCCATTACTTTCTTTTCTTCGGATTGCTGTAATGAATTCATTTTTCATCACCCGTCACGATGCGATGAAGAAAACTCTTCCTGTTTTGCCACTGAAGCAGTTGTTCACAGGTGAAAAAACGACGTTCAACATCCCTTGGTTTTAACTCATAATTGCATAATGCAATTGCTTGGAAATAATACTGAAGCAAATTCTTCTTGCGTTTGACACGTATCCTCATTGAGCAATGCCTCCAATTCAGCGTATTCGAAGGTTTTTGGCTTTCCTTGACGCGACCCTCGTCAACATTAAAATCACCGTCTTTGAAGCGACGGAACGAATCCCCGCAAGTTGTTTTGTAGCTCTCGATGAGCTTCAGCCGCCGCTTTTTTCGAATGAAAGAGGAAAATCAACACTTCCCCCAAATGACGATTATTCGGCACAAAATCAGACATTTTCACAAAACCAAAAGTATATGATACCAAAACAAAATCACTAATGTGTCGAAGCAGTTTGTTTACCACATGTCTAAACTTGGTTTATGATGTTTAGGTTATGCTAGAATCGACGAGCACATACTGCTGGCGGCATCTATTGACAAACAGTGGGAACTTAGTTCCACACCTAATAAATATAAATATAAATAAGCTATGAAAAGCCAAAAAAAACATCTTAAAACGTATAATAAGTAACTAATAATATATAGTATTAAAAAATATAGTTAAATGAAAAACTAAAATAAATCAATTACGCAAATAAAAAAAATTAATACAATCAAAAACAAAAAATTAAGGCAAAAAACTTACAGTAAAATAAAACGAAGAAAAACAAATAAAATTAAAATAAAGAAAATATAAAATCCAAAAAAACAATTTAAAAAAACTTATAATGTGATACAGTAAAATAAAAAAATACGTATTGTAGAATAAAAATATTAATTGAAATTTAAAATTTATGAACTTTTTTTTTTTGAAACTTCAGTTTAATTAATGTCACATAACCTCTTTAAAAATATTATCTGTTAAGCCATCAAATAATCCACAAAAAATACGCTCTTTATATAAACCTTAAAATTTCAGGACTTTACACCATTTGGAAATGCACAAAAGCGCTTAGCGCTTGCCTTCATATGTATGTACGCCACCACAATCCGCAAGCACTTACAGTTTGCATATAAATTCACACATACACACAAACGTACAACGTAAAAGGCCTAAGAATACAAAGCCCATACCTTACATACAAACACTCGTAAATAATAGTAAACAAAATGAATGCAAATTAGTGCTAACCAGCGTATAAGTGCAGGAGGTGGAAGAAATCAAATCAAATATGCTGCTCGTTTGTTTTTCTTTCTTTCTTTCTTCTTGTTGCAGAACACAAACTAAAGAGTGCTTAATTGATTTTTGTTTTGCTTTGTGTTTTGAATTTGCTTTGGAGCATAAGAAAGTGAGCGAACGGTGAAGCTCTGTCTGCATGCACCAGGTGGCGTATGAGTAAGTTCGACTAAGTAATTGCGTGGTGAATGCGGCTTTGTCTGGCAGAATTTTTTTGCATAGCTGACTTTATAAATGACACAGTATGCATACATGCGTGCGTTTCCCGCTCATTAATTATGTATATACACTCACATTGAATGGCATTGCAATTTGGATATATGTAGTTTCTATATGTTTGGTGTGTGGGGTGAGAGTTCTTTCATAAATTTCTCGTAAATGCGCCATTAGGGTAATGAATCGTACTTCTTATAATACTTGTACATTCTGATGGCTTAATTTGTCAAATTTCATAATTATGCATGTATCTTAAAGCTTTCACTGCGCTTATGTTGTATGATTATATTTGACTTTATGTTATTATTTATACAAACAAAAGGAGTCATTTACAACGTAAGCCTGAATGTGAGTGGCAGACGAAGCTTAAATTGTTGCTTTTGTTTATGAGTTTCCAAATTTGCGTACACACACAAACTGCTTTCTAAAATAAGCAGGACTTTCCAGAGAAAGATATTCCGAGTGTGGTAATAGGCGTATTGATGATTTGAAAGGGTAGAGCCCTCACTGATACGGCGGCTTGTTATTTGAAGATTTATTTTAGGAAAGATTTATTGTGAGGAAAGTGGCGGTACACACGTGTGCAATGGGACAAAGGTGGGAATATTTGCAAGGTGGCGCATAAATTATTGCCCTATTAGAAGATTTATAATATTGGCAAGTGGCGTCGTACATCGATCATATTTGATACTTGTGAACTAGGCAGCTGCAATATACAAATAGACAAGCAATGAGGCAGGTAAAAGTCAAAATCAAGATTTCCATCACTCAAAATCCTTTTTTGTTTTTATTAAGTTATAAAAAAAAAACTTATCTAAAATCAACGCGATTTTTAAGCTACTTCAAACTAACTTAACTTTTGCATGTTGTTGTTGAAGTGGTTGAGTATTTCCACTGAAATAATCCTAATTAGTGACCAGCACCATTTTACTACCACCGTCCTCGTATAATGATGTTTCTTTTTTTTTTGTTCTAAGCCAAATCAATTTAGTGAGGTCCAAGTATAGCAGCAAATTCTTTATCTTGATGTCAGAGATTTCATTAATTTGCTGCAGGAAAGGCTTACCAAAGGAGCGGAGTGGTGCCCTCGCTAGCCCTAGACATTCACATAAGTAGTGGAAAAGACTTTCCTTCGCACCTTCTGCTTGACAGCTCCTGCAGAAATACTCGAGCATTATCGCATACTCGAAATTATTCTAAAAATTCTTACTAAGAAAAATTTTAATTTTGAAGAAAATTTTTCATGTTTTTTTTTTAATTTCCTCAAAGTTTGAAACTTGAGTTTTTATGGTATTTGAAATAGAATAGGGAAAAATTGTTCATAAAAAATTATTAAAACTAAATAAGAGGCAAATAAATTTTCAAAATTTGTCAGTAAGTCTCTGCGCTACGCTTATTTAATGCACCGTAGCTTTGAATTTTCTTGCTTTGCACTTTTGACCAGTCTTCGTAGTCGAGACCGAGACGATATGAGCACCAATCGGTTGGTAGCAGGCCACTGAGAACGTGAAATATCAAATGAAAGGTAAAATTTTTTCACCAAGGTTTGGTGCTTCTAGGAAAATTATTTGAATACATAAAAATTTTGAAATTATTAATTTTTACAATTTTGAAAAATTTGGCCTCTATCGATTTTTCCACAACGGACATTTGGAAATCGTTTATCGTCGAGGATATCAAATACTGCTGTATGTATGTACGACATAACTGAATACATGGTGATTTTTTTGTTTTAATATTATATTTACAATTTTTGTTTTTTGAGTGAAAAATTTTTTTTTCATTTTTATTTTTAAATATTGCTCTTGCTTTAAAAAACATATAAATCGAATGTTCAAACTTTAACCAAATTTAGAAAAATTCAACAAATTTTTATTTAAATCTTGAATATTGCATATTTATTGAAAATGTTTGCGTACCCAGTGACGCGGCGCATACAATTTTAGTGTAAGTTTTAAGCGGCTAAAAAATTACGTTGATTTTTTGCTTATTATTATATACTATTTCGTTTTAGTTTTGCTGATGACTTTTGTTTTTTCCCTCATACAACAAATGCAACATTAAAAAAAAAAACTAAAAAATAAATAAAAAATTTTAACCATAAAAATATTGCAAATATTTAAAAAAATCACCATTCACTCAGTTATGCTCGCCAGGTTCAGGTAGTTCACATGCCTTTTTGGTAAATTTACAACAACACATACACATATGCAACTATAAAATACAAACGTTTACAAATTAGGTAAGCAAAATCAAGGTCAATAACGTACACACTTTCCTATACACACATACATACGTATATACAAAATGTAAACTACACTTACAGCTTGTAAGATGAACGATTACAGTTGTCAAGGTACTTGGAGAACAAGTAACAAAAAAAAAAAACAAAAAAAAAATGGGTGGCAAAATGCGACTTGTTGAGTTCCACTTAAAAAAGGGAGGAAAAAATACGTATTGACAACAACAACCTCAATACAATCGCATGCATTTACGGCTTAGCTTAGTCGTTGTGTCACCAATGCAACGACTGCTAATGATCGCCCGTCCACACGCATTTGCTATAAATAAAAGAAGGGAAAAAACTCGCATGCTATTTCGCCTAATACCCCTTCTCCTACTACTGTTTCTCTTCTTTGTATGTAATGTGACTTTGTAGTTGCATATGTATAGTGAATAAAAAGCAAGTATAGCAACAAACAAAGCAAGAAAAGACGACTAAAGCTGGGATACGAGCGAAGGCATAAGTACCAGTACAAGTGCACATACATACACGCCCACCACAGGTGTAAGGCATCAAAAAAAAAGTGCAGTACAGTGCCAAGGCAATACATAGTAAGCTCTTCAGTTAACAGTTACTGTGTGCAAACGTAATATTTACTTGCGTTGATGCGCTTACAAAAACACAAAAAAAAAAAACGAATAACGACAAAAAAAGCAAACACAAAAATAAAAAAACGCGAGTTGCGTAAAGTATAGCTTTGTAACAAAGTTCATGATTTATCAGTAAAAAAAAACACTATGCCGACAAAAGTTCATGCAATGCAACAAATACAGGAGAATTAGTATAAATGTTGCTGAGAGAGGAAAGCGGATTGCGAGCGAAATAAGCGCTCGTAAGACATTCACATACTTATATGGGATTATAAAAAAGTGCGTGTGTGTTTAAATTTGCTTGTCTGCCGCCATGCGCTCGCTTTCACCCCTGCAAACCAGCCAAACCCTTACAATATGAGCGCAGATGAAATTGCGTCACGAACTGAAGGCACAACTTGGTAATGATTCAATTAAAATTCTATAGGCAAGTTACATTTGACGATGTAAGCTCGAAATATATTTAGGTGTAATAAAGACAGGCAATAAAGTACGTTTCTAAAAATGCGAAGCAGGCAAATTAAAATACAAGTAAAAATATATTTTTTTTCGCCTTTAATAATAATTATATTTTAAGAATCTAAAGCGTAAGAAAATGTAGAAAAGGTTTATTGCAAGCGTTTCGAGTTTTTTTTCACCAATGGAGGTAGCGCGAAGTTGAGGGGCGGCCAAAATAGAAAATATTTATTAAATGAAAAATAGCAGAAAAATATTTTTTTACACAGGTAAAATAGCAAAAAAAAATAATATTTTTTTTGCAAAGAAAAACAGGATTAGCAGACAGGACTTTCGGCTTTAAATCAAAAATAAAAATTGCTAAATATGTAGTACTAACTTTTTCAATTCAAATCAACAGGGCAGAACTTTTGAAATTTTTAGGAAGTACCTTTTACAGTTATACGTATTTACTTTCATATATTTATTTAAGCGAAAATTTGATGCTACTAGCGACAAATTGAAAACACCTTAAAAAACCTAAACCAAAAAAAAAATTTAAAACAAAATCTAAAAAACAGAATATAAAAAAAAAATTAAAAAACATATTAAAAAACATTAAAAAAAAAGTAAAAAACAAAAATAAAAATAAGTAAAAAAAATAAGTAAAAAAAAAGTAAAAAAAAAAATAAAAAAACCTTAAAAAATAAAATAAAAAATAAAATAAAAAACCTTAAAAAAATATTTGAATAAAAATTTGAATAACACCCCATACACTGTACAAAAAAATTGAACCTCTTCCAGTTTACGGTAATGGATTCTTGCACTGTAACTTACGTATACTGAAATTTTACCAAAACAATTTTTTTGTCATAACACTCTAACAAAATTAACCCTTAGCAAATTTTCTTTTTGCCATATTTCTATTATTTCTATCATTAATGAGGTTGAGGAAGAGTCAGATATCTTCTCTGTTTCTCTATTTTGAGAATTTTTGCTCTTTCTTACAAAAGAGACCAAAAAGGTACATCGGTTGAAGCGTTAGAGGGTTAAAATGTACCACAAAATATATTCCCCATTGATTTTTACATAAAATTCCACAACATTTCATATACCATATTATCCTATGCCGATTTACCATACGAATGTGCAAAAGGTGGCAACCTTAGATAAAAGAAAAATTTTAGGCAAGTCTGTTATATCGGTTGAAGCTGCTATGGAATGTTTTCTGCAATGGTTTTAGCATAAAAGAAAAATCTGGCATTGTACAAATATTTTAAGCAGCAATTTAAAGTGATTCCCTGCTTTGCGGTAGTGGTCAGAAATGCAATAGATAAGGCAATACGCCGGCTTGCTTGATAAAAGTTCGCTTAAAGATGACCGAGTTTAAGTAAAAGTCGCATCTGGTACTGCATACAGTCATATACAAAGAAGCAAGTAAAGATGGCACCGAACTAGACCAGTGTGGTTTTTTCTACTAACGACATATAAAAATTACACTTAGGAGTCGTAAAGCTTTGCAAAGTAGATCTCTACTCAAATAAAGGTCCGAAGTATTTTATTAGCACAGTCGCCAAATTCCTCGGCTTCATTATGAACCTATGTATATTAGGTGGTCGTTATCCATTCCACCTACAGCTCTAGAAAAATACAAAAAGAGAATTCTCAAATACATGAAATTAAAAATCATTAAAATTAACTGCAAATAGCTTTTCCAAAAATGCTTTGCTGCAAATTAAAATTAAAAGCTACATAAAAAATGTGTACCCGACTTAAAAGTGTCATTAAAGATAAGTCATAAAAAAATTGTAAATGCTCACGCAGCAAATTACATGAAGTAAACTTATAATCGGTCCCTCAGTATTCCTTATTTTATCCAAACAACCCTAAGCGCATAATTTCTGCTTATATTCTAATAAGCATTTGCGTAGTTATAAAAAGGAAAATTAATTAAAGGGAAAAATTGGAAAAAAAATATATATAAATATAATAATTGTTGATAAAGTTACAAGTCACGAAAAGTCGACCCTTTAATTTCTTATTGCTTGTAACGCTCTAAAGTATGCAACGCTAGTAATTAACACCCGTGTCAGGGGGATGTTAAAAAAAAATTTAAATTTGGTAGCTCATAAAGATGGAAGCATGCTGATGTGTATCGATGGCAATCGGAAGACTAGGCAGCTAGTAAATGGATTTCAAAGTGAAAACAAAATAAAGTTGAAAGGGAAATAAAATGTGTATTGAGATGGAGGGAAGGGATGGTCTTAATCAAATATCTATAAATTCTTGGAAGCAACATTTGCACATCTTTGTAAATACATATGTGCCTAAACATATATTATATATATGTATATATACCTATATATATACATATATATATATTTAAATATAACGTCTCCCGAAGCTTAAATCGATTCCTTGGGCTCCATTTAGAAATCATTTCGTCGATATTTCAGTTACTTAAACCGACAGAAATGACGGCAAATCGCCTAATAAACGAGACAATCTTATGTTGGAGTACATGTATGTGTATGTGTGTGTATGCATGTAAGCTTCTAAGCAAACAATTTATGCGTATATAAGTAAATAAGAAAATAAGCGGAGAAGGAAAATAGGATGTAGTAGCATATGGCGGGGATTAGGGATATTTATTTTGTATTTTATACAACTTTTAGCGGAGAAAAAAAATAATGTTTTTTTTTTAACTGGAAGTATATTTTTTTTACTTTTTGTATTTTACTATGATTTGCTCTATTGTTGATTTTAATTTAATTTATATGTAGTTAATTTAGTTTAAGGATTAACTCTCTTTTACAAAATACGTTCGTTTATTAATAATTATTAGTTATCAATAATTGTGAATAATTTATTTAATTTATTCTAGATGTTTTCACATTTTTATTATTGTACGGATGTGATTGAATTCGATTTTTTTTTTTTAATATTTCTTTTCGTCAGGGACAACTAGCAAGTACAGCACTCAGACACAATTAAGTCTATTGCACTCGGATTCCCTTTTAATTTTCTTTAAATCTACCCGCTCTCCGAAGAAATCTGAGTAGCTCTTGTGTGCCAAGGAGCCAAGGTGGCTTTTTCTTAATACATCAGTGCCAAAGACCTCAAGCCTGACTCGAGCGAAGGCCGGGCAGACGCTCAGAAAGTGGTCCGCGCCATCTCATCTTCCTCTTCGCAAGCTGGGCAGAGTGCACTGTCTGAGATGACTACCTTTTTCATGTGCTTCACCCACAGAAAGTCGCCCGACATCAACCCAACCAGCTGTGTGTTGTCCTTTCTGCATAATGACAGGAGGATTTGCGACAGTCGGTCAAATATGACAGGTAACATTAGTTTAGTACATCTGCAGCCTCTCTCAGCCTTCTGAGCTCGCTCGTGGGTTGTAGTAACCCATTTGCTAACCGTGGCTTTGATGGCTGCAGAAAGGAGTGGCAGAATGGACTGCGGGTCAAAGAAGTTGGCCTCAGAGCCCATCTTAGATAAGGAGTCAGAGGTCTCGTTGCTTTATTTTGCTTTACTAAGTTTTATTTTGTTGCATGTAAACCTATTAGCCTTTTTTTAACGAAAATCAGTTTAAATTCCTATATTTTCACTTATATATTTTATTAAAGTAAGTTTTTGTTTTTTTTTTTGTTTGAGGGCCTTTTTAATTAATTTTAACCCATTATTTAACCCTTACTTATTGTAATTTATAACATTTTTGTAAATTAAATTAAATTTTATAGATTTTTTTTATTACATGCTTTTATTTTATTTTCTATTGTTTTAACCTAATTTTAATTTATTTCATTTTATTCTATTTTTCATTTTTTTTTTTTTTTTTTTTTAATTCTTTTTACCTGAGTTTATATAATTTAATTTAATTTTAACCCATTATTTTACCTACTCATATTTTATTATATTTTTTTGAGTTCTTTTTTGTCTATTTTATTTCATTTTATTTATTTCAACAAATTGCATTTTTTATTTATAAATAAAAAAACTTTGCGTTAATTCATTTGTTGGAAATTTAGCCAGATTTGCCTTCAAATATGCGAATGTCTTTATTAGTTGGGAGTCCCGTAAACAAAAAACCGTGACTGTATCCAGCACCGAGGCCGAATATTTGACGTTGTCCGACTCAGCAAAGGAAGTCCTCTATTTGAAATAATTTTTCCGTGAACTGCTAGGCCAAAGCGAATCCGCATTAATCAGCGGCAAAAAAAGCGAACAGAAATTAAGCAAAAATCCAGTTTTCCACATACGTCATCACTTCATTCGGGTAACAATTGGCAGAGGAGACATACAAGTGAAATACCGACGAACTCAAGATATGTTGGCGGATATTTTAACCAAGAATCTATCGTCAGAAAAGTATGTGAAGCTGCTCGGATTGCGCGCCACCTCGAATCAATTTTGGATTCTATTTTCTTTGCTCATTCTATGAAATGTAAATCTTGTAGTTTTGCTACCACCATTTTGTTAATGATGTCAGATTTGAGGGTTGCAGAAGTGTTGCAAATTATCTATCAAGTCTGACACCACCTTTATTCATGCAATGTGGCAACCCCATTCTTACACTTTCTTTTGCGTTTCTTCTTCGTTTTTTTTTTGCTAATAAAAATTAATAGTTGTGGAATCGTGATGCCGCGATTATTATTGAATTTTTTATTTAAATATTTATTTTAATTCAATAATTTTATTTAGATTTGCTTTCCATTTTTTTATTTGTCTTATTTAATTAAATTTTTATGTATTTTATTTTCGCATTTCAGTTGAATTTTGTATATATATTTATATATATTTTAATTTATTTTAATTGCAATCCATACTTCATCTTATTTTATTATACTTGTATAAATATTTTTTTCAATAAGATTTTTTTGTTGAAATTTGTTTTTTGGCTTTTTTAATATATTGCATTTTGATTTTAATTCATTTCTTTAACTTTTTTCTGTAGGCTTTTGTATTTGATCTTAGCTATTTTAATTTACTAGTTTTTCAGTTTGTTTAAGTTTATTTTATTTTATTTCGTTTAAGCTCACTTTACTTCAATAAAGTTAATTTAGTTAAAGTAATTTGATCAAATTTATTTTAGTTCTTTTTTTTGTAAATAGTTTCTTCTTTTTAATCTTTCTTTTTCCCCTTAAATTAAATTTCTTTCTTCAAGTTATGTATTAATAATATATATATAATATTTTTTTCCGCTTTGCCCTTTGATGTTTTCTTTTACTTTTTTTCACTTAAATCAAATTCAATCCAAGTAATTTTTTTCATCTATTTGGATAAATTTTATCTAATTTAAATTCACGTAATTTTTAAGATGCACTGGCAATTATACTTTGCAAATGTGCTTCTCCACTATATTTCTCAATAGATACACAAAAGTACACACACACAAATGTGAACGCAAATAAGCTCATATGTTTTGGAGTTACGGGTATATGTGCGCCTAAAAGCATACACAAAGATAAAATAATTAAATTGTTCAACACATTTAAGGCATATTAGGGTTGAAATAGTTAATGAAAGCCAGCGAGTGGAACTTCAAATAATTTAGAAGAGGGCCATTAAAGTGGCACAATGTATTTACATACAAATCAGTACTTCATACATACATATGTATATGTCTGAGGGTATGAGTCTGCAAAAACTTTTCTGAAGCTGGTCTCATTCCCATCACAACAGCTGTGCCACATTCCGTATCCGTTGCTGTTGCTTGGCAATTACAACATTCGAGATGCGGAACAAGAACGATGTGACAAAAGGACTAAAAGACATTTAGACAGTTTACGACATTTTCTGACAAATTAATGACAACTTTAACGCAGGACTGACTAGCGGTTTGGGCGCATTGAAATTTCTTACGTTGCCCGTAAGCAAGAAAATAAGTAACTAGTAACTAGCAGACAGACAGTTTTGGGGCCGACTTTGAGGAATAAATTTGACATTTACAAAAGCTTTGGCTGCATACGAAAAGTGATAAGTAGGCTCTTTGAAATTTTCTTATGAACAATAACAACTTTCACAGCTTGAATGGATTTACTCCAGCACCATTGTACTCTCCAACTCAATTCTGCGCTCTTTATACCAACTTGTTTTACCATTACTCTCCTCACTTCATTCTCTTAAAACAAAAATATAAACTGAAAAAGTTAATAATTGTGTATACGACGAGTAGTACAGCCATTACATGAAGTAGGCGCGCTGAGAGTATACATACAGACGTGCGCGCATTGTAAATATTGTTGTTAGTATTCTCACATGCTTGGCCCAGCAGTGCCCGCACGAGATTTAAAAATAGATTAACAGTCCAGCTGCTGTTGCAACTAAATATAGCAGTTGCTTCCTGGCGAATGCATAAAAAATTTTACCTTGTCCTTGGAGTGTTGTTGGTGTATTCCTAAAGGTGCAATTTGAATTTATGAACCATAGCTATGAGAAGATTGTCGCAAAATATTTGTGGTTACATACGTACGCATGTAAATCAGCACATGTACAAGTAGTAAAAAATTTACTTAATGAAAAAATTGAAAAATTTGATTTTTGAAAAAGTTTGGCTATTTGAAGCATTCAAAGTGTGTTTGTTTGTGTTGTATATGTGTAGTTGGAATATGCAAAATAGAAAACAGAAATTGGGTTTTTTTTTTATTTTCAAAGCAACCAAATATGTGCAGTGGCCAAGGTACAGAGAGAAGCGAGAGGGGCTGGGTCATGCGGGTGGAGTACCTTTTTGTGCAGAGACTATTTCTTTGCGTTTGATAGCTCGGATTACTTTTTAGCTTTGCAATTTTTCCAAATATGTTGGGACTTGCACCTCGGGGACTCTGCGAAGTGTATTGCTTTTAAAAGTAAACGTATCGTAACAATGAGTACGGTTGCATGTATGCATTTCAGATTAAGTTAACTAGCACAGAATACTGATGTTACCAAAGGTACAGCATTAAGGTTTGGCTTTGAAGTGTATTTTTCTGGTTGATTGAGTTCCACATCAAAGTGCATATTTCGCTTGAAGGATTTAACATACGGTATTACACAGTTATGGTCTTCTCGTGTAGAATTCGTGCATAACAGTGTCACGTAAAGTCTAAAGCTTTTAATGCAATAGTACAAATGTACTTGAGTGGAATACATCGAAGAAAAATTAGTTGAAAAATTCATTTGAGTAAAAAACTCAAATATTCCGTCAACATTTTCATTTATATTTTGCTATCAGTGCTTTAATAAACTCAATAAGGCTTTATTGATAATATCGACGGACATGTTTGAAAGCGTATGCAAGAATTTTGCTCCGCAATGAATTACATGCAGGCCTTCAGAAATGGATAAATAGCAGAAAATGTTGGAAAACCGTTCCTGCAAGATATAAGGCATATCGTAATGTTGAGATATTACTGGCATGAGCTTGACGAGTAGCACACAATTACTTCTAGTTTATCTACTGTGACCGCCAAAATTTTATATATAGAGTAAAGTTATTAAAATAAATTAAATGCTTCAAGTATAGTTGTGCATTCCGTTATGCAGTAGCATCGTGAGAAATTTCGAATACATACCACGCTTTGAGAATATGAGACGTGGCCTGAGGTATTCCGAAAAAGAAACAACAAGTGGAGTTAATTTTAAAATACTTGCAGAAATATATAAATACTAGCTTTAACCCGCGGCCCCGCACGCGTACGAGTAGTTTTAAGGCATTTAGAATAAATATATAAAAGAATTACAAACAATAATTTCATAGAAAATATTTTTTTATTAATAACCATAATATTACAATACCCGGACTCCCGTGCTATGCCTCGTTGAATAAAATCAAAACAATCAATCCGAAAAATATCAAGCAAAATTATTTTTATTAATTTTCTATCTCAAACCGTTTTTGAACTTTGCATTTGGCTCATAATGGAACAGCCTATGCGGATTATGAAGTCTAGAGTGTGCTATAAATAGTGGGAAATAGAAAAAACTAAAAAATTTTTAGATTGAATTTAAGCAAATATTCGATTATTAGTGACGAATGAGAGTGGTGGCGCGGCCTGGGGCTTGTGGGAAGGGAGTTCCATCATAAAACCATGCCTATAACCTTCATTGGGTGAAAATATGAATGTATAAAATTTTTTACGTCATTTGGTGTTGTGGTTTCGTAGTGATGCGCGGACAACGTACAGACATTCACCTTTATAGTATAGAGATAAGCGAATGCAGTGCTGGAAAGTGTTTTTTTTTTTTTTACAGATAAACATGTGATATACACCTGGGTGTCCACACTGCACTATAGTAAGTCGCCAAAAACCTCATCTTGAATGTAATAGAGCATACATTCGTATGCGCAGAAAGGCTTTATTGGCATGTCAGCTCGAATGCTATTTATAAGCACTTTCCAAAGGGTATCTGCATTAAATTTCTCCTGCTTGTTCCAGTAATTTAGATCGGTGAGCGCATTTTGTCTACCGCTGGTATTTGGATTTGAAGTCATTATCGGTGTTGTTTTATTTATTGCAGGGCGAGATTTGCAAAGTTTTTACTACTTATTTTTTATAATTTTTTTTTCATAAAAATATTATATATAGTAATTTATGGGCAAAAAATCTACATCACAATTTCAAATCCTTTCATCAGAATCTCGACTAAAAGATTTTAAATTTTGATGTAAATTTCCTCACGTTTTTTACATAAGCATTCTGAAAAAAATAGAATAGACAACTTTTTTTTTAGTTAAAAAAAAAAAAAATATATATATATCATATATATATATATAATAAAAAATCAAAAAACAATAAATAAAATGAATCGACTAAAAAGTTTGAAATTTTGATGAAAATTTCTCCACGCCTTCTATAAGAAAATTCCGAAAAAAATAAATGAAAAATATATTAACTTTTTTTAATTGAAAAAAAAAAAACAATATACAAATCAAAACCTTAAAAACAAATATTATAAAAAAAAAACCAATAAGTAAAATAAATTGAATAAAAAGTCTTAAATTTGGATGAAAATTCCAAAGCAAATATATAAATATATAAATTCCAAAACATATATATAAACATAATATATACATATAATAGAAAATAGAAAAGATTTTTTTAATTAGAAACCAAAACGAAAATTAAAAACACATATAATAAAAAAAATAGTTAAAGCTTTGCAATATATCGGAAGCTAATTTCGTGACTTCACTGGAGAAGAGTTCTGAGTATAGTGAGTACTATAAGTTCAATAGTTTTAGAAACAATTGAATGGTGAACTTTTATCAGCAATCGCACACTAATTCCGTTTGAGAAGGCACCTACTGAAATTTCCCGGAAACTATTTTTGTGCAGCATTTTAATCCTCCATCGGCACTACAGAATTTTCGTCTGATAATACCCCTATTGAAATTTTTCGGAAAATATTTTCGTCGCACATTTTAATCCTTCATCGGTCATAGAAACTTAATATTATTCAATTTTTAAAAAATAAGGATCTAAATGACCTACACGTGTAAGAAATAATGGGTTAAAACGTTCCAAAACAAAATATGCGCTATTAAATTTGATTATAAATTCGGAGAGATATTTTCATGGTGAATGTAATTTTACTCCAGTTGTTTTTTTTTTCAAATAATTTAGATCAACTTGTGGCTAAATTAGGAAAACTTCCAACACGCTTAAAAATAATTATAATTATTGTGACGTTTCGGTATAAAACAGCAGATGCTCGGCCTCTTACATAATTGCTATACCGCAGTCGACTCATTTTTTAATTCCTTTTTGTCGCACAGTGATATTAAAGCAAACTGGGGAAGATAATTTTCAAACAAATATTATGGAGATCGACTCGGGAACCTTCAATAATGTGCTGATCATCAAGGAGATGATGCACTATTTATTTTAATTTTCAGATTCATCATATGAATTGCTGCAAATATTGACATAGTCGATGTACAAAAAACTATTTTTACGGCGCTTTGAAGGGGAGATTTTCTTTTCATTTCATTTCGTTAAATTTCTATTACAATATATTTAATTTTATTTCGTTTAATTTCATTTTTTTTTTTATGTCTACCTTATCGCACATTACACAGTTGCACATTATTACACAGAAATTTCCTGCTCACTGCAGCAGCAAATGCAATTTGTTTTCCATTAAAATTTGCATAAATTGCGGTAAAGCATTTTCATATTTCGCCTACTCCCTTCTAACTACACAAACAGAAAAAAATTGACGGTGATTTGTTTGAGGTATTGTAAAAAAGATTTTGAAGTGCTTTACAATTCAATTACACCACTACTTACTCACTAACGTAATCAATCATTTATATGCTCAATCGCTGCTAAAACTAAATAAGCTGGTGACAGCTTTTTCCGAGCCGTTATGCCACAAATCTTGTTAGTCTGTCAATCAGCCGGCTACTTAAGTTTACAAGTCTTGAAGCTGTTGAATTTGACAATTATTTATGCAAACAAAAAAAAAATATTTTAACTGTTGTATGAAAATAAGCAAAACAAAGAGGCAAATGTACATGGCAGCTGGATAATACATTCATCCGTCGAAAGCTTCGTTAATTGAACAAAAAATTTATAGAAGCTTGTCAAAAAGATGTGCAGACAATGCAATGAAAAGTTGTAAATTAGTTTGACAAATGGAAAATTTAAGAAAAAGAAAAGCAGTCGCGCATGTCTGATTATGATGTAATGGCATTTCAATTTGCATTTAGTGAAGCTAACAACTATCTGCTGTGTACTTCGGCATTTCGTATGGAACATAAGAGCGATTCCATGTCAAGTGACACAACTGTTCAGGGTCTTGTCGTCAATTACTCAATCATCAGTTATTCTAAAAATTTGTTTGTTTGTAGTCTTGAGCATAAGAATATTTTATAAAAATATTTGGAAAACATTTAATAATTTAGAGATTTTGTCAGTGTCGAAAATTGTGGTATAGAGTTTTACGATTTTTAGGATAAAATATACCTAAAAAAATTAGTTGAGAAAAACAATTAAATTTTTTCTTTTTAAACTAATTGAGAAAAAATTTTATATATGTATTTTTTCATTAATTGAAAAAAAAAACAAAATTTTTCTTGTTTTTAATTCTTTAAACATAAGAAATTATTTTTGAAGTCTTAAAAAAAGTATTTGAGAAAGAAAAATTATATATATTTTAATTTCTTAAGTATAAAAAATTATTTTTTAAATATTAAAAATAACAGTTTTAAATATTAAAAAATTTAATTGATAAAAAATTTAAGTTTTTTTTTAAGTGATAAAAGAATTAAATTTGTTTTAGTTTTATTTCATTATTTAAGTTTTAATTATTATTTTATTTTAAGTATACTTTAAAAAAATTATTTCGGGGAAAAATTTTTTTTTGTTGAAAAATTTTTGGATAAAAAAGTATATATTTTATTGTTTTTATTTTATTATTTAATTTTATATTATTATTTTATTTTAAATAAACTTTATAAAAATTATTTCGGGAAGAATTTTCTTTTTGTTTTGTTGAAAAATGATTGGATAAAAATTATATTTCGTATTGTTTTTATTTTATTATTTAATTTTTTATTATTATTTTATTTCAAGTAAACTTTATAAAAATTATTTCGGGAAAAAGTGTTTTTTTGATTTGTTTAAAAATGTTTGGATAAAAATTATATTTCGTATTGTTTTTATTTTATTATTTAATTTTTGTTATTATTTTATTTTAAGTAAACTTTATAAAAACTATTTCGGGAAAAATTGTCTTTTCGTTTTGTTGAAAAATGTTTGGAGAGAAAACTTTATGGATCATTTTTCAAAAACATACATGTTCAGATTTTTTTTTAATAATAGACTAAACTAGGCTCAACAATCCATGCAGATTTCATAATGTGGTTTTCATAACTTTTTGAGTTATATGCAGTATAAAAAGGATAAGGTAGGATAAAGTATAATCTTGAAAAATTTATTTTGAGAAAAAACTCAATAGTTTCCAAAATTTTTGGGGAAAAATATGTATTTTTGATAATTTTTTATAAAACCGCGCCCTTTCAAATTATTTCTTCTTTTTATTGCACTTAATAATAACTTAGACTATGTTCTGTTCATAATAGAATTCGCATAACTTTTCGAACTCTACTCAAAGACGTACAGCGAATCAGTGTAGAATACCGCTCTCGAACACTTTTTTTTTATGTTGATGTTTTTTTTTTTAATTTATTTCTTGCTGTTTAAAATATTGGAATAATTTCTCTAAAAAAATAATAGCCCATTCAATCAGAAAAGTCCTATAAATTTACACATCAAACTTTGCGGAAATTAAGAAAGAAAAGAGTAAATAAGTTTTCATAGTTAGTTTTTGACCTGTAGAAGATGCGCTTTGAATGTAATAAAATTAGCCAATTTTTTGTTTCCAGAGAGTTTTTGGAATTTGTTAAATAATAAATTAGACAAACGAAGCAGGGGGCTGTACCCAAACAATCATCAATATATACAATTGCAAAATCGACAAGGGTTCGCAGGAAATCACCTTTAATGGAACGAAAAACTAATTTTATTTATAGACACGTTGAAAGAACTTGGTTCATACATACACACGCAGACAATTGTCATTATTAAATTCAACTTCTAAGTAAACATACCTCTGTGCATAACAATCAAAGTTAAGGCAAAACTTTCGACACATCCTCCCCCAATACATAACAAATAGTTTGACAATTTTTACTTCGCTAGATTTATTTTCGCCTTTTTCACCCCTTTTCACATGAATATATTATATTAGGACCACTTTGTTTATGTATATACAAATACAATATATCTATGTAAGTGTATTCATAGTCATACGAATGAAAGACACTGTCTAACCAACTGACTGACAGACTAATGCGAACAACTTTTTGCGCAAAGCACTTTTACTTACGGTCACCAACAAACTTTGCATACCTATCAACTACCACACACACACACACACACACAAACAAATGCCAACCCCACTCATCCATACCTATGTATTTATGTATGTACTAACCCACATACATGCAACTCATTTTTATTAGATTCAGTCGAGGTCAAATGCATGAATAGCGGCACACGGATAAAGTCATTGGGAAAAGTATAGAAATGGCGTACATAAAAAGTAATAAAAAATTTCTGGGGGTCACAGTGGTACATATAAAAGTAGTTTGTATGAGCGTAAGCAGCGTGAGGGTACTATGGTAAATATGAAAAGAAAAACGCATACAAAAGTAATATTCATAATGAAAATGGACAAAAAGTGTAGGAGGATGTGAGCTGAGCGGTGACTTAACTCAGTTCAGTTACTTTGAATAGTTCGGAAGCAAATAGGAATTCTAAACACGTTTTGGTGGCACATAATTATGTGCAACGACAAGCGTTTCAGGTGCAGGTAGATGTTGGCCACAAACTCAGGTCAAGAGATCAATTAGTCATTAGAGGCTGAATTTTATGTGTAATAAATAATGATGCACGAAAGCAATCACTTTCGTTTAAATAAATTATGTGCGTAGTTATAACTTCGAAATAATTCTCGGAGGCGGAAGGAAGCAGAGACAAGCACTGAATAAAATTATGTGTTCTTTTAAGTAAGAACGAGAAGATGAGGTGCAAATATGCCCAACCCTCTAATGGGTAGTACTTCTGCCGGAATTCAGCTATGAAATTTTTCATGGTGGCCTTAACTATGTAATTTCAGTCACTGGATCAGAT
Source organism: Anastrepha fraterculus (assembly GCA_037575425.1). NCBI lineage: Eukaryota > Metazoa > Arthropoda > Insecta > Diptera > Tephritidae > Anastrepha > Anastrepha fraterculus. Next base: position 146,069 of record JAYXIM010041160.1, on the reverse strand, counting down.
TTTGTGTACATATGGCATTGCACGCATGGCCAAATATGGTTCAGCCGCTTCCGCTGGATGACTTTTTACTACACTTCACTATAGAGACTTTCTGATAGGTCAAATGTGAGCTTAAGAGCTCATTAACTGTTTGTACTGCACATTGAAATAAATATATAGACTATTGATAAGATCTGTATTAAAAATAATGAAGCTGTGGTTCTTCGGTTCGCCGGGTTGTCTGAATTCAGTAGCACTTGTAATATCTGATTTCATCAGCATTTGATATTACAGGTTCCGCTACTTGAAGATTATGTATGTTACCGGGAAAGTTGTCCTAGACACCCATAGACATTATTATAAGTGTAATTTCTGATTAGTTTGTTTACAAAGCATGATGCCCAAAACTTAACCCTTTTCGAGCAATTCGATTTTAAAGAGTATTTCAAAATAATTTGCAGAATAGTTGTGATTAAAAAAATATGTTTACTGATGTTAAGTAGGAAAAAGTTGGTGAAAAATCGTAAATTCCAAATTTTATCAAGCAGCTAACATATTTTGAACTATCAGCGGTTACATTTTTATTGATGATTTTTGGTAAAAAAAAAAACACTCAGACCTTCGAGCTAACGTTTAAAAATGTGAGCGTACGCAAACAAATAATATTTTTAAAGTAATCTGTAAAATCGAATATTTCTAAGAACTTGGTAACAACTTAAATTCCACATTTTATCAAGCAGCTATTCTTAACTGACAGGGTGTAGTTCAAATTTTGGTGATGATTTTTAGTAAATGGCATACCTTTTAAATAAAACCAGAAAAAGACTAAGACCTTTACTAAAATTTAAAAAAGTGGGAGGACAAGCAAACAAACAATTGTTTTTAAATAATCTATAAAATCAAATATTTTTGAAAATTTAAAAAAACATCGAACCTTTGATCTAACATTAAAAAAAAAGGAGGATGTACAAGCAAAAACCAAAAATATATATTTTGGTTTAATAATCCAAAACACCGAATATCTCGAAAACGGCTAATGCCCTAGGATAATGATGATTAATGTCTGGGACGACTTTCTCGATAACGTTGTTTGTATTGTAGGATACATATTTCCTCATCCAAATGGCTAATCGAGATTGCGATTGCACAATTTTTGGTATCGATGGCTTTCTTATTTGACCTTTTAAATTTTGTATATATTCTTTTTTTAATTTTTCTTAAAATTTTTTGTTTTTGGTTTTTTTTTAATTTTTCTAAATTTTATTTACATTTTTTGTAAAGTTTTAGTTTTTTAATTTTTCTTCTTTTAATTGTTTTTTTTAATTTATTTTTTTATTTTTTCTTCCCTTAATTTTTTTTTTAATTTTTGTAAAATTTGTTTTTTTTTTTAATTTTTGCAAAATTGTTTTTTAATTTTGTTTTCTTTGCAATGGTTTTTGTTTTTTTTTAATTAATTTTTTTCAATTTTGTTTTAATTTGTTTCTTTGCAATTTTTGCCAGTTCCTTTTTAATTAAATAAATTTAATTTAATAATTAAAATTAAAAAGAAAGCAAATACCAATTCCAGTTCAAGAATACTTTTTATAGTGAAAACTTAGAAATCATAAGCCATTTTCATTGCCCTGAATTGTGAAATTGTAGAAATGCTACCGAATTGATTTTTTCAAATTTAAAATTTTTTGCGCTTTATCGCATCTCTCGAAAGCGGGGCACATTTTCGCACTAAAATTTATTGCTGCATACTGCACTGCATAGAAATTAAAAAATAATTTGAAAGTGACAATCAGCAAGTGTCAAAATACCAGTCCAGTTGTATGCTATACGCAATGGCTAAGCACAGTCAGAAAAAATTCCCAAAAATCAACGCGATTTTGGAGCCACTTCAAAGTTACGCTTTATTATACCAAAATTAGAATGGCTATAAAAACGCGAAAAACGCATATTCAAAAATTTTCAAAAATTCTGTTTAAAAAGAAAACAGCCAACCCTATGTTGGCCAAAAACCAAGAGGCTTAATTGTCTTCGAATCGTAAAACCTTCCTAACAAAAGTGCTTCCTTTGTAATAATTTTTGGGTAGATTTCATTTACTGGCATTGGGTTAGTAGAATCTGAGATGTGGTGGGTAAATACTAGATCGGCGTACTTGAGGCCAATCAACTTTAAAACAAAAAAATTTATTCCCAAGACAACAACTCTAAAATCCGACTATGAATGTCGAAGATATGATGAAAAATGTAAAAAACAAAATTTCCACAATTGCCTTGCAAAATACTTTAGACTCGAAGACGTACACCGTATTTTCGTTTTTGTCTGTAGACTGTAGCAGTTTAGTAAGCACACATAACTATATAGGAATGCTTGAAAAAATATGTGGAAATTTCTAACGAAAATGTAATGAAAACAAAATGAAGTTAATAAACAAGTTCATATGCCTAAGTGAGTGGGTGTACAAGTGTACTTATATAAGTGCACATTGAAAATATTCTCACAGATTAACAAACATCAGTCACTCACACAAATTCGTACGCCGTGCAAAGGAAGCTCTTCACAAAGAAAGAAATTAATATAGGTACTATTGGGTCGCAGAAGCGAGGACATCACAAATTCTAGCAATGCTATGTATAGAAGTCACAAGAAAACATGACAGAAAATATACAAAAAAAAATATGAAACTTTTTATACATACATACATACATATATATGTATTTAAGTATGGTGTACTTATGCAGAAAAATATGCAAAGTGTTATTTGCCACAAGAAGTGGCACGAAAGAATGAACAACTTTCGAGAATATCCCAATTTCCGTTGAAATCTCTGCTGCCACATTTCGAAGAACTGATTTCCACTTTAAAAAAGTTATTTCACGCATTGGAATCGAATGGAGTGTCGAATGCAGAATACTGCATATTTTATTATGTTTAAATAAAGATTATTTTAAAATATGCCAATCAAAATAGCGCTGGAGCTTACGTTTCGCATCTTCAACAATTTCAAATACCGACAGCGTACGAAATATGAAAAATTTATGTAACAGCTGTCAAACGAAGCTGAAATGTTCAGTAAATATATAAAGCCATAACAAGAGATGTCGCATACACAACCAAAACAACCAAACGGCAGTAAAAAATCGAGGAGTAGAGATATTCTGCAATTAGGAAAAGGAAACAAAAACAGGGCCACATATATATATGAGAGCGACTTAAAGAGTGAAGAGTATGCGCTACCCACGTATAGGTATGCATGTGAAGTAGGAGTAGATGAAACACCGAGAAAAACATTTTTAAAGCGAAAAGTTATGTACTTATGATTATATATACATATACGAGCATATATATGTGTATGAATGTATGTAGGTGTATAAAAACTGACAAACAAAATATTTGCTAAGCACTTCAAGCAACAACAAGTATTCCTTAAAACAACATACATACAAGTGTCTGTATGTATGTCTTTCAGCAAGATTCGCGCACGCACATCTTACATCCAACTACCTGTTACTTATTACATCATCAAATGCATATGTATGTCTGCCAGCACCTTTATTAAACGTGAGTAGCATATGGTAAGCCTATTTTTAGGCGCATTAAAAGTATAAGAACAAATTTGATAAATAAAATGTATGGAGACATATAATGTTTGCAAAATATTTGCCATTGAGAATGACGAAAAAAATGGAAATTTGATACACAGGTTTAGAAAAAAAAACCAGAAAGGAAGATAAAGCCAAGCTAATGGAATTAAATAATGGCGCGCAAAATACCTATGTATATATTACATGCCACCAAGTGCTTATAGTAGCTCTAACAAGTCCGATCTCATATAGGGGCAAAGTGAATGAACTGACTATTTTCACAGCTGTACCAGGTCCCAATTTTTAGGAAAAATTCAGTAGTACGGTAAAAAAAAATTATATAAAAACAGTTAATCAAAAAAAATTTTCAATTATAAAATTTCTTGATTCAAGCACGGTCATTTTTTTATACAAAAACAATCGACAAGAAATTGAAATTTAAAATGTTTAATAAAGCTATTCAAAAACAAAATTGGATGATTAATCCGTCTTGTATATAAAACATGTGTTTATTTTAACATATTTCACTTATAAGAAATTTCTTCAAAATAATTCATTTCAAAATGTAAGCATACATTTTTCAAAGGACATTATTTTGCTATATATGTTCTGGCGGAAAGAAAGCAAACATTTTTTAATAGCCATTTCATATCGAAATTTATTTCAGAAATTTAGTAGAAATATTTTAAAATATGTTTTCAAATTTGAGTGCTTTGAAACTTTAAATACAATTTTTTGAAAGCTAACAATTCTTTGAAAGAACCTCGTATGGCAAAAAAAAATGTTTATTTTTTAACAATGGATCAAAAAATAAAATACAGAAAATAAAGATAAAAATCTTTTTTCGTTTCCCTTTTTACATGCTTTTAAAGAAGCACCCAAAAAACACCATTTCAAATAGGGCGAGGTGAAACCATTTTTTATTTTTTCTTTTTATTTTAGTTTTTTTTAATTGAAATTAAAATTTTAAATTTAATTTTTTTTAATTCGGTTTAAAAAATTGAAATTGAAATGAAAGTTTGTTGAATTTTTTTTTTTAATTTAATACAAAGTTTGAAACCCAAAGTAATGAGGGTTTTTTGTATTTTTATAAAAAAAAGTAAAAATATAATAAGGAAAAAAAATTAATTAATATTCAAAGTCTTGCAGTATGTCGCACTGCTATTATTGTGAACACAATTGTACATCTATTTTTTTAATTTTTGTTATAAACCATTAAGCTTCAATAGACTTTGGCACAAATGATAAACGAGCGCGCTCCACCAACCCCAAGCTACTGCTTTGCACCAATTCTCATTTATCACATCAACACCAAGAATGCACGCGGAACTAATCTCACACAATTCACTTAGTTAGCACTGCTTACATGCAACTAATATCGCGTGAATTAACACGCATTATCGACTGAGAAAGTAGAGTAAGAGAAAAATGGCACTGTTGGGTATTAAAGAAAAGTGCGCGTACTAGCAGCTAAGTAGTGCGCCCACTTTGGTTACACTTGCCGTCGTATTGGCGCGCTCGCCCACCTTGGGAACATTATTTGCGCTATTGACCTCGACCCTCAGCTTCCCTTCACCATTAAATGCCTGTTTCGAGGAGAAGCGTCGTCACTAAACATACTTTCTTGTAGTAGTGACAGTAGGTAGTAATTGTATATAGTAGTAGTGGTGATACTAATGGTTATAGTTCGCTAAATGCAACTACCCAAATATTTATGTATACACTAGCATATTACTTTATACAAGTATATGGGTATAAACATAAAAATACGAGTATATAAATAAGCAAATAAAGGCATGCACTCGTATGCCCACGCACACACACATACACCTTACAGCTCCTACTACCAGCAAAGCTCTTAACCAAGCTGAGCTAACTTGCGCGCTGTGTGCAGTTGAAGTAGGTACTTGTGGGGCATGATTAAGAGGGGTACAAGGAGGTTACTAAAAGTACTACTACCACTAACCGCTTAGGCAAAGTCTGTATTTGCGAATAGCAACAACAAAAGCCATCATAATAGCAGTTGACTTATTCAGTGCTAGTGAAAATTTCAAGTGTAAGATCGATTAAACGGTTATGTAGTATCTAAATACATACATACATACACATTTATGTGCATAAGTGTAGTGTGTGTGTGTATGTGTGCATAGCAAAACACTACTCAAAGTGCATAGATGTGCGATAAGTGCGAAAATGCTGGAAGATTAAACGCTTGAAAGGAAGAGGAAATTGCACAACAAGCTGCTTGCTGTGCGTTTCAACAAAGTAAGGACGACAAATAGAGAAAGAGAGAGAGAGAGGTTGAAGGCAAGAGAGAGAAGGGAAGTTAATATCCGGAAGCAATTTGAAAAAGAAAACAACTTTTAGGGTATTTGAGGAGATGGCGGATTATGCAAGACACAAATCACATTGCAAATAAATCATTTAAAATAAAATAGTAGAATATTGGTAGAATCGAGTGAAATGAAATAAAACCCATTGATGATGTGAAAAGCTCCGGCCGCGCTTTGCTTATAAGTTTAATCTAATTTTGGCCTTACAAGTTCGGACTCCTATGATTTTGTGCCAGCTCAGACAGATGATTTTATTGACAAACTTTTTCAAAAATAAATTCGGAATACTTCCTACACCGCTTTGAGAAAAAATTTTTAGTATTAACACTTTAATAATTCATATCTGTAGTGGCACCGAACCTAAGATATCAGGATTATTATTCAATGCACTAAGCCGCTGGCTGCGCCATCTCTTATGTTTGTGAGAAAACTTTAAATACCTTTGATTTTTGTCAACCAATCGATCTGAGAAGACACGTTTCTGAGACAACAATTCAGTATAAATTTAACCTGGAATCGCTTCGAAACAATGAACGGAATTAATGACACTGATCATTGAAAATAGTTCTTGAGTTGTGCTAATTCATATCACTGCAGGTCAATTGGTAATAAAAAATGGCGTTCAAGATCTCCACATTAGACCCCTCTTTTTGTGGAGTTATGTATTTGACTGTGTACGCCTGCAAGCTTCAGAATATTGATCAGAACACTCATGCCAAAATTATCGCTTCACTGTCCGAAATGCTCGAAAAAGTGGAGGAAAACGCAGCAAAAAGGACACATTTTGCTTTGGTCAATAACAGCATCGACTTAATTGAAATAAATAAAAATTCTTTATATATGGAAATCGGGTATTTTTGAATTTCCAATGTTCACACACATACACATAAAAGATGACACGCATTTGTGCGCACATAGTTAAGTCATTTTAAGTTGTCCCAATATTGATAATATAATATTTTTCGAGCAAATTTTTTTTTTTTTTTGTTAATTTATTATAAAAAATATGCTGAATTGTGTAACAAAAAAATTATAAATCAAAGTTCTAAACTTTGTACAAAATTCACAAAAATGATCACCTTTTTTCAAATTTGTAATCAGTTGTTTATAAAGTTTCTAGGTAGGCAGATTTATAGCCCATTAAATTTTAGGTAATAAAATGCACGTTTGAAGTGTCTTAAAATTCTCGTTGATTTCTGATAAATTTTTTTCCGTGCGATATTCAGAATTTTCTTCCATTTTATATGGAAATCTACATGTTCGGAAATCTAGATAATAATAAATAAATAAATAAAATAAGAAAGTAGGTTTGCTCAGGCCAGAGAATACCAACTAAGGATTGAAATGATGTGTTTAGAGATATTTTTAGAACAAAAAATTAGCTGCGGTTATAGTATGTAAACTATAGGTGCACATGAAAAACATCTGCCTTTTTAGATGCAAATCAAACTCAAACGAAAATCGGACAACAGACTCTCTACTACAAAAATTATCCACTTTTACCTTCCGTTTATTCATCTCCACATAATAATACTAGACAAATATTTAAAGCCACCAGGTATAGGTGATGCTTCCCTGTTTACGGTGGTACTTGAAAAAAGTAGTAAAAGGTATTCCTAACTATGGACAACTTACGAGGTTGTTCAGAAAGTTTATCGGTTCCTTGTAACTAGCAAAATTTTTATGTTATGCTGGTTCACTCTTCTTATGAATGTATCTGAAGTTTGATTTTAATCTGTCAACTCATTTTTCGTTTACAAGCCATTTAGTAGCGACGCGCCACAGTTTTTTCTACAATGATAAAAAGCCAGTATCGTGCAGTGATTGAATTTTTATTTTTGAAAGGTTTAAAAGCAAAGGAAAGTATGTATAATATGAGCACAAAGCCGGGTGAGCAAAACCAAACCAAAAAACTTGTGAAAAAAGAAAGTAAATTGAAAGTGAAACCATTCGAGCAAGAGCTAAACACGAAAAATATTTACAGTACTTGTGCTTGAAAATATTCCCTTTCGCTTTTATTGTGCATACCCACATACATATGTACATACATAAATACCTAAGTACTTGTGGCGATTGTGTGAAAAGAGAAACGCTAACAAAACTCAGCAGCAGTTTAAGCCCTCAAGAAATGCGCAAACAATGCTTCCATTTTAAAGCTATAAAAACAATAAATTCTTCGTTCTAACTGTACTGTAAATGTACTTTGTGGTTTCTTGTTTGTTGATATTCTTTTGCTTTTGTGAGTTTTGAGTATCAGCAACAAATGCGTTTTTGTTTTTTGCTCATCGCTAAGTGGAGCTGTACCTTCGCTCTTTGTTTGAGTTTTCATATTAAAAAAATTTTCTGTGTTTTTGGTTATTAAAAGATTTATTGTTTTCATGCGCGCTAACTTTCGTTCAGCATAAATGAAAATTTGTGTGGCTGTGCTAGAGTGACAGTCAGTAAATGGACAGCTGATATGTGTCGAAAAAAAACCCCAAAAAAAGCATGCAATATTTATACCCTTTTTAAAAGGCAGACATCACTTTCCACTTATGTAATTTTGATTTGGGGTTTGGCAAACAGTTTTGTTTTAACGAAATATGTAAATACAGAAATATAATAAAGAAATAACAAGAAATGCTCTTATTGCTCCAGGTTATATGTGACTAATAAAAACGTAAAAATATGTTTATTACGCAGGAATTAAAAAAATAACAATGAAAAGTAAAGGGCCACTTAAGAAAATTAATGAAATGTCATGAATATGAAAACTTGAAATTATGGTTAATCTAAGGTGACCTTTTGCATGACACTTCAAGCCCACATAGAGATATTCCTGGAAAGTAGAAAAATGAAGTGAATTTTTCAATTATTTCAGAAAGTTAAATGCAGGAAATGATTGTTGAGGAGTGTGTGTACAATATCGCCGTTTGCAAACAAAATAAAGCAGCACAGTGTGTAAGTATTTTGCTGGCAGAACAACTTAATGGGTACTTGAGCCGCAAAGTGTGCAAGCAGCCAGCATAGTATAGGCGACAGAAAGGAGACTCAGTTTTATGATGCTGATGATGAGAATTGCAGATGCTTTGCAGGAAAATCAAGCAATTTCGAATAGGTGAACTTCTAGTGAATTCTAAATGACAAAAGCGATTTTGAAACGGGAAAGATGCTCAGTTCAAGTTAAGTGGTAGTAGAAGAAATTAGTTCACAAAATTCTTCTGAGAAACCCTACGTGTGTGGTTGGGAAATGAAAAATAGGGGAGAAGAATTTACGCTCCGCTATAAATTAGAGTAAATGCGAATTCTCCGTCCACAAAATGTATGGAGGAAAACAAATAAATCCCCGCCACAGAAGCAATCGCTAATGGAATTTAAGTCAGTTTGACGATGCGCAACGAATTGAGAAGTTAATTTAAAAATAGGGAGCTAAAATAGCTAAAAAAAAATGCGATATGTTCTCATATATCTGATACACAAAAACTGGATTTGAGTTGCCACCGCCAAACTATTTCGCTTTTTTCCACAACTGGACATTTGAGCCAGCAGAGTTCGTGGCAAGAATGTGAAAGCGAATAATATTCATGTAGAAGTGTGTGTTTGGGTTCTTGCTGATTTGATATCAAATGCTTGTATATTAAGTGTTTAAATGTTCGCTGGAAATGATTCAGCTGGTTGTAAAATTTGCGATGATTTGTTATACAGCAGAGAGAGAACAAATATGTGGCGAAGGAAACGGAAGAGGAAGCTATATAAATTGAATAGTATAATAAGGAACAAAATAAGGAACAAAGTATCGGAAGAATAACAGTAAAACAGAGTGTTGAATAATAAGGAAAACTCAAAAATAAGACAAAAAGTTGAATTAAAATGACCAAAAAAACAGTTAAGAAGAAAGAAGTGAGAACTTGAGCAAAGTTATCTGGTCAATGATGCAAATAATAATAATGAGAAATAAGTATCGAAGCGCTGCATAATGTCAAGATGAACATAAATTATTCGTTTTATGGAGATAAAGCGCAAAATCGTGAAGAAAAAAATTATCAAAATTCAGCAAACATTTTCAGCCACTTTACACTTCTGCTTTATTATACTGAAATTAAATAGGCTATAAAACTGCATACCCAAAAATGTTCTACAACTTCTGAAATTTTTTTTATGAAACTAAATATATATGTATTTGTAACAAAAAAAAAAAAAAAATTAATTATAAAATAAATTATATAATTAAAATTTTTTGTTTATTAAAATTCAAAAATTAAATACATTTAAAAAAAAACAAAAGTTCAAATCAATCAAAAAAGTTTTTTTATTACAATTCAAAAATTAAATATATTTTGTAAAAAAAATCAAATTAATTAAACAAAATTAATTAATTAAAATTCACAAATTAAATATATTTCTATAAAAAAATTTCAATTTCATTAAAAAAAAAGTTAAAAAACTTTCAAAAATTAAATATATTTTTATAACAAAAAAATCAAATAAATTAAAAACAAAACTAGTACAAAGCTATCCCTGACCTTACCATCATGCCACTCATTCATCATTCTAATAGTGTGGTGCACACAGATTTAGTACTTAATGGGCGGACCAGTGGGTAGTGACTGAACTATGTCGATATCTTATTATGGCGGGTCTAGGTAACATTAATATCTCTTCAGTTCTTACATTACTATTATGAATAGCTCAAGCGATTTACTTTAGTAAAACAAAAATTCTATTTCGAAATTTCCTTCGAAAATATCCAATATTCAGTGGCATCACTGCCAAGTCGAAGCTAAAAAACCCTCCGAGACAATTGTTACATCAATTTGCTAACTCCACTCTTGTAAGTGGATTAAAAATGAAAAACAAACTAGAACTCGCCACAACAATAAATTATTACATTTCCTGACTTAGCACAGTGGCAGCAAACCCCAAAGAAAATCTCACCAGCAAAGTTGACAGGCAGCTAGCAGCTAGCAGCTTTTTTACGTCGACACTGATGGTGAAATATTAAAATAATGACATTTATTTATATGCGATTACGTCGTTATGAAGCGCAGAAGCCGCAGCACAAGGACGATATTATTACAGTTAAGTGATGCTAGAGGGCAACACAAGCGGGCGGACGGACTTACAAATAAGAGAAAGAAAAACAGACGATAAACTCAAGCATAATAATGCCCAAAAGTATGCTTAACAATCAAATACAGTGACTCGCCCTTGGAAAATTACGTACATACATATGTACATTTATAGGCACATATGTAAGTCCACCCTGACGGATGAGTAATTTTGTGTATACAAAAGCCAGTAAAAGTTACAAGCGAATATGCATCGACGGAACTTGTTGATTTAACTGTTATTAAAAATTAAATGCCGCCCATCCGATACAGCATTTAATTCAATTAAAATCGACTAAACGCATACATGCGCACATACACATATACGCATAATTACACATGTTGATGACTTAGCTGAAAATTTTCGGACAAAAAGTCATTTAAATTTCGTTGTCCAATTAAATAACTAAATTGTCGCGCAGAAAATGCCCACAAAATGAGCTGTTCCCACGAGTAGCAAGACCCTGATAAAGCTGCAAAAATAGCAACAACATCTGCATTTTAGAAAATTAACATTTTGCCATATTATATGGAGTGGCGGGTGAGCACGTGCGTGCAGATAGGAAGCGACCAACAAAGTTAATTTGACATATTGCAGCTGCAGCAGACGTTTGTTGTTAAACAGAAGTATCAAAGGCGACAAGGACATGCACGTAAGCAATTGACAATGACAATGTGCGCAAAATAGTAAGCAACTAAGCGAGCATGTGAAAGAGCCGTACAGAGGTTTGCGGCGCTGCGAGGAAAGATTGAGGAAGAGCATGTGCGAAGAGAAAGATTTAGTTAATGGAAAAAAATAATAGTACATTCACCTAAAATTTAATGAAATCTATTAATCTATGAATTATGGTTTTTATATTCTGAACTAGCTGATGCTGCAGATAAAAAGTAAAACTAAACACAAACAAAAACAATTACCAACAAATAACAATTGCTGTTTTTTTTCAGTTAAAATTATTCAAAAACTTAATTCAACTGTGTAATTATAGAAATTTTAGTGGCAACGCCATTCAAAATATTTCTTTTTTAATTGTTCTCCTATTTATTTCTATAAGAAACCATACTCCAATAACTAAACCAATCTTGTTATTAATTTATGTATGTTTTACTCGACAAAATTTAGGTGGCAACGCCATTTCAAAATATTTTGTTTTTCATTGCAACACATTTTTTTGTATAACATGTTAGTTTATGTTTTTCCTATAAAGTTTAAGTGGCAACGCTATTCAAAAACATTTTACTTGCTTAAGTTGAACAACCTTTTTTCTGCAACATAATAAAATTCCAATATTTATTATTTTATATTTTAGTACCTTATATTTTATAATTAAAATTTAGGAGGCAACACCATTAAAACCATTTTCTTTCCTTTCATAGACACATTTTAATCTTCAACTCAGTTTCGTAATTGACTTTTATTTTGGCCATAAGAATTAGTTGCTAAGGGCAGTCATAATATTTTTTACTCAATTATTTTTTAAAATTCTTCCATTAATTACTCTGAGTAATTAATTCAATTGTGCCACGAGCTCCAATTTTTGCAATACAACTTAGGTGGCAACGCTACTAAAAAAATAGGTAGGCATAACAATTTTCTCAAATAACTTTGAAAACTATGTTGTAAAATTTATTTGAATTTTTCAATAAATTACCCTTCTTTGAATTATAAACAGGTGGCAACAATCTGTTAAAAAAGTGTTACGCACGAAGTCTAAGCTTTCAAATAGTGTAAAAAGTATATTAAAATCTGAATTTGAGAAAAAACCTCTTCCATAATTTGCTGTTTAATCCACACAATGAGTTTCGAATCTGGGCCCAAACCTATTCTGCTGTGGCAGCCGAATAATAATAATATTAAGAGTTAATAATAAAAACATTCAAATCCACAAATTGTTGCGTATACGCCCTGTACCACTAGACTTAATTTGTGCGTAGTAATAATTAGAAATAAAAACTAATTAACAAATTGTATGCAGATTCCTATTATACTGTGCACAACCTGTCATCTCCCTCTTCTACTACTTTAAATTTATGCGTATCCGTACGAGTGTATCCTTCTATCTCTTTCATCAGCTACGTTGAAGCATTTTCACAATATTAAATTTCGCCCAACATTTTAAAAAGCATTTCTATGTATAAGTTGAAATTTGTATGTAATTTAATATGCTTAGCACAATTTTAATGAGCATTTTGTTTAATGAAATGTGTAAAAGAAATCAACAACAGTGTAGAGCGAGAAGACAGACCCCTGACTTTGCTGACAACAAGCAGTCTTTCTCCAGTCATCGTTAAGGCACTTGCACAAGACATTCTTGGAGATTGCTCGTTAATATCAACATCAGGTTATTGATGTGTCGCTTTACTCGCTTTACTCTCGTTATGTGTTCGTGTGCTTACGTACGCTTTGTATGGGTATGCGGTTGCCTTTGTGAAGACAACAATTCAATACCACGGCAATCGCACCTAAGAACCTAAGAAGATGTGAAGTACCTTACCAACTACCGTACATGTTTCATTTAATAAATTACTCTGCGCAACTGAAATTAGCTGTATAGAGCAACTTGCTAAGAGCATTACTAGAATTCCTGCCACTCGAAAATTCTTTCTTTAATATATATTTTGTTTTTGTGCGCAGGCTTTTGTGAAAATTAATTGATGCGCCCCTAACGCGATGAAAATTTCTGAGTTGCTCCGCGGCATTGTGTGTGTTGTACAAAGTAGCTAGGAACATGTATTTGCTAACACGAAAATACATAGGAAAATAAAAATAAATTCTAAACAAAAAACTTTCTTTTAATGACTTTTGTGCGATTTCTTTTCGGGTGCATTTTTTCACGCTCTGCTTACACACATTCACGTGCTCAGCATTTCTTTGGTATCATTGGGTATTCATTGAGAGTAATTTCTTTTATGACTTTTGTATAAGTTTGAATTGAAAAAAAGAAGAAATATATACTCGTAAGTGTGGAGCAGCGAGTTTTCTTATTTCTTAATTTACGATGTATTATTCATGTCATTCATACGCACCGTTGCACTTTCTTTTTATAATACAAATATAAATGCTTATTAATTTAGGAAGCTTTATGTTTTAAAGTAAATGCCTTTTTCATTTCGTTTTCGAGAGCGAAGCACGCATTTGAGTTTTCCAGACAAAAGTTGCTCATACGCACTGTAGGGTGCATTTTTCAGTGTATGCATACAATTGAGTAACTATTTGGTAGTTATTGTATATGCAAAGTGGTGTTTTTAAGAAGAAAACGATACTGATTTACGAAATAAGATTGAAAAGCTCGCAGAATAGAGAGAAATAAGTGTGAAATTAATAACGAAAACTGTTTTTTTTTTCGCTACACTTCTCTAAATTTTTCAAATCTTTCATAAAATTTATTTATGCCATGAAAAAGTGGTCAGTGGTCGAGTCTTTTTTAAAAATCTCAAAATGGCTCAAACTATTTACTTTATTAGCTATACGAAGAGAAATATTTTGTCCCAAATTTGATTCGATAGGTGACGAGGGTGGGTTGAGATGTCACTAAAAATCGTATTTATGCTTCAATTTGGTCCCGACTCGAAACATATATTAAGTACACGAAGCGAAGCTTCTTATCTCAAAATTGATTCAGGCGTTGCCAGGTTTATTCGTTTGGTAAAATGCTTACCAATCAATATTACTTAATTTCCCTAGCGCATTTCGCTTTACAAGTGTTAAGAAAAAATAAACACTCCTCAAAATTAAAAACATTTTTACAATTTAAAACAAAAGTTTTAATTTAATTCTTTTTTTTGTGCCTACGAAATCCCTACCAACCAGATAAGATATTATTAATGGTTTTTTTGAATAATTGTTAAGACAATTTTTTGTAATATTTACTAACTCTTTTTGTTTTTCTTAGAGAGTTATAGTTTTTTTCATGGTCTCTATAAACTTAGTTATAATTTAAGTACATTTTTTTAAACAGAAAGCATAAAGAAAGCATAATTTTTTTTTTATTTATACTAATGTTACGTATACGATCCGCCTTTTCCTAGAAGTACTTTCGACTTTAATATGAATGCATGCGAATAAATTAAAGTCAGTAAGTCATTTCACTTGCCACCTATTTTTGTCTCTTTGGTGCTTACTTTTTCATTCTTTTTGTTTTGTTTTCTAATCATAATTCGGTGGCCCCCGTAGCCTAATGGGTTGGTGCGTGACGACCATTCGGAATTCACAGAGAGAACGTTGGTTCGAATCTCGGTGAAAACATAAAAATTAAGAAAAAGAATTTTCTAATAGCGGTCGCCCCTCGGCAGGCAATGGCAAACCTCCGAGTGTATTTCTGCCATGGAAAAGCTCCTTATAAAAATATCTGCCGTTCGGAGTCGGCTTGAAACTGTAGGACCCTCCATTCGTGGAAGAGTATCAAGGCGCACACCACAAATAAGAGGGGCTCGGCCAAACACGTAAAAAGTGTGTACGCGCCAATTAAAAACAAAAAACAAAAAAATTATAATTCACTGTTTTTATTTATGTATCGAGTGTATTGTAATAATAAGCTATTCTCGCGGTTTGCACACTTTATTCAGTCGTTTACCCATCGCGAATTGGCGTTTAGTCCCCAAGGTTTACACTCCCACACACCTCCTGAATCTTCACTAAACATCATAATTAAGCGCATGCAATCTGCAATTATGGTCTGGGGAGTAGAAATTTGCAGAGTGTAGCAGTCGCTGGTGTGCTTTCAACACCCTTGTTTGTTGGCCCGAAACGACTATTAGTGTGAAATTACGCCTGAGGAGTACAACGCAGTGGTCAGGCACGCGGGCAGCAAGGGGTGTTTGGTTAATTATGTATTTGAGGGACAAGCCTACGACGAGTAGTCTGCTTTTAATAGCTTTAATGACTATGAGTTTTGCGGCGCTTGGTCGCTAATTAATTTAGCGAAAATGTAACTATTTGAAGAATTTGATACTGGGCACGACACAGGCAGTCGTTTAATTGGCGTAAATTTTTATTAAGTTATTTCGGAATTTTCTGTGAAATGTAGGCATGGGTGTGCTAGTAATTTTAAATTAATCTGTTATTTTAGAAATTTTTCCAAACGATTATTGTGGCATGCTATCGATTAACTACACGATTTTGCCTACTAAAGCAATTACAAATTTTGCTGGAAGTGTCGCTTCAGATTAACTGCGAAATTTTACGCTTGAAATTTTATTACAGCACTTTGTTAACTAGCCGATACTACTGGTCATTGGTGTGCCACAGTATGCGGTTTTAGCTCTTTCAATCCATCTTTCCAGCAATTACTCTACTCGAGCATATTGCCATAGCTTGGGTTGATTGCTTTTAGTACATTGAAATCCAACTTTGGTGGCGCTCAACTACTACTCAATCAAAGTCTCATGCCCATTCCCTGCTTTACTACAACTCACCCCCTTTTTGGTTTGATTTTTTTTTTATTTTGATTTACTCTCTTATTTTTCTATCCGTTAATTCATCAGCTTCACTTACTCAACTCGACACTGATTGTTGTTAGCCGAAAGCTATCAAGTTTGTCGCCAAAACACAAGCATACAAAAACAATGCTGAAAACCAGAGCATTGATGGATTTATCACTTGAATATTGAATATCATTTTGTGTCGCTCTTCTCGTTTTTCGAACAATACATAAAAAAAGCAATACATCGTGGTTAACTAAATTTGTTTTTCCCTTCGCCAAAGTAAAATTCACAATTGCGTAATAGAACCAAAATGTTGCGTATACGCTCCGGTAAAAAAAAGCACGCACACAACTGCCAGATTTCAGCAAAACACCACAAGAACGTGATTTGGTCTCTGTACTCGATAATTTTCTGCCAAAAAAACCAAGAAAAAAAAAAAGAGTTTTATAAAATAATAAGGGCAAAATTTTGCAATCGAAAATGTTGCGTATACGCCACGCAAGGTGGAACAATAAGCAAATTATGAGTTTGTAGGCACCTAAGAGCTGGAAAAACAGGAAATTATATGTATGTAGATTTCAGAAAGCGCATATTTATGATTTTTAAATTGGCAATTGCAATATTTTGGCGCGTATATGGTTTAGTACTAAATGAGTGGATACCCGGCTTTTAATAGTCTCCGAGTCAGAAGACTGGAAGCTCTCCAGCAACAATGAAAATATATTGTATTAGCAGAGTTTTGTCATAATAAAAATATATTTTCTATGAAAATTTATTTAAAAAAAAACGAATTTTACTATAGACTCCAACAAAAACTTGTATGCAATAAATTTCTTCAGAATGATGCATGGAATTATCCATGAAATTTAATCAATCAATTGAAAAAGTGGCAAAAGCGAACTATGTCCGTTTATAGAATTCCTTTTTTTCAGCGTATATTTGTGAGTAAGAAACTTCTCGCAACTGTTTTTAGGCTTACATTTTTGGTTCTCTTGCCAGATCGCTTGACCGACTATGATAATTGTAATAATTATAATAAAATAATTCGTTATTATACACAATTTGACACATAAAAACTCACTTTATTAAGCACACACACACAAATACTTAGTAAGGCAACTCCAGTATATGCTGAAGAGAAAGCTTGCACTTGTATTATATGTAGCAACAAAAACGAGGTGTACGTATAGCGGGAAACGGAAACTAGAAAAATCTCTGCAAACCACTGAGCAAGTCACGCAATCATAATTTACCATTAATATTAAGGGGTTATACATTTACTTAATTATTTACAAACGTATGTAAATATTTATGTAAATCAAGTGAATATGCACACCATTTGAAGAGGGTGTGTTTCAGTGTTATGAAAATCTACGAAATAGTAGGGCTATGCAAGCGAATGAAGTTAGTTAAATAATGAACGACAAAATGAAAAAAAGGATATAACAAAAAAGGAGGAAAAAATATGAGAATCAAGAAATAAGTAAATTAATAAAGAAAAGGTAGTGTTTAGCTTGAAAAAAAAGTAATAAAGTGAGGGAAATTTGAAAAAATTCTTGATGACGGGAAGTTAAATGGCAATTAATATCATTTAGCAGCCGGGTAAAAGCTAGTGGTAGAAGTGTACTTTCTCAAAAGGCTGACGCGTTTTAAAGTACTTAAATTTTTAAATTCACAAGAACTTTGTTTTACAAAATATAAGAAAATACAGAATTTAGATGAAAATGATTCCAATTTTCATTGTACTACGAAGAGTAGGGTTACGTAATTATGAATAAAAAATGATATCGGACAGTTGTCCTCCATCACTATAAGATATCGGCACATATATTGGCCTTAAAGTACATCAAAATAGCTTGTAAAATTTATTTAGCAATTATTTAGCCACAAATAGAAGGCCCTTACAAATGCTTAAAATTAATAAGGCAGCTAATGTGTGCTTTGATGGCCTATAGTATTAAGCGAATAAGACTCAAGCTTACTTAGCCTGCTGCATATGAACTCTGAGGAGGGCAACTACCCTATTGGTAAAGTCCATATTTGGTCACTATTCTTACTGGGAAACTACTGACTTTCACGTCTGGAGGTTGCTTATAATCAGCAATGATTGTACAACAACAAAAAAATAAGATGGCAAATGAAAATGTGTCAGGAATGTTATGTGCTATTACAGCAACTGTATCCAGGACAGTTGAAGCTACGTTGCCGGAACGAACCGGATTTACTTAAAGCGAGCAAGAATCGTCACATCAGCAGTATTCCTCAAAATTGTATGTGAAATGTTTTATGCTGTCACAACAGCAACAATAACGATAAAAACAAAAGCAAAATATGGATAGAAATTAGCGAAAGAGGATAGAAATTTATCGAAAGTCTTGCAAAATCTGCTCGGCCATAACTTTCCCAACTTATTGAATTGTTTCAACAGCGGTGATGAGTCTTAATATCACTATTGCCCGAGCTACTTTTATATCAAACATCACTTCTTAACGAAATATAGCTAATGCCAACTTTTCATCAAAAACTTAAGAACTCAATTAAGAACTCTGTTAAAGGTTGCAGACAGAGTGGAAGCGAAGCCGAAGATAGAGACAATAGCAACCGTTCCCACGACAGTCGGTCCAACGTAACGGGAACGACCCGGGCTACAAAAACAACAACAACGAAGATAGAGACGAATCCGAAAACGAATTGCTTGCGTTGCGGACAATCTGGTGAGTGTTCATAGTGGAAGAACAGTGAAGTGGCAATGAAATAATACTTAAAATGGATTCGTCTTCAGATGAGCAATTGTTTCTAAATGAAAACCTTTGTTTTTGTTTTTAAGTAAAACTCAAAGCAAAAATAAATTAATTCAGGAAATAAATTTCTCTAGAGAATTTCACCACTTGTATGAACTAATGCACTGTTTTTCGTCTTCCGCTTCGCTTCTACGCTGCCTGCAACCTAATAGAGTTAACGCAAGCAACTGATTTTTACATTTGCGGTTTGGTGACAACATATGGCAAACAGAACTGTTTGAAGAATATCATTCACGACTTTTACGTATATCGATTGCTTTTTTAGCATAATTACAAAAATATATTTCTTTACTTTAGAAATTAAAGAATAGTTACATTCTGTACAAAAATTCGACCGCATAAAATACAATTAATAATTCCTCTTTTGTTTGAATAGTCAAGTCTCCGGTTGCCCCTAAAAGCATCTTACAAAAATTTTTATATTTGTAATAGCTGTCTAACACTGATAATTTAACAACAGTTGCGGTTACATTTGAAATGTAAACAATGGCAAAGGAATTTGGACATTTCAAGTCGATGTTTAAATGTAGTTAAACGTAAACTACAGGCAACACAATAGCTCGCATTTTATGCATACAAATACGCTCCAGGAATGTTAAAAAAGGTTGTTCGTGTTGAAGATCAATTAATGTATAAGTAGGACAAAATATATTTGCGCACATTTTTGTAAGGGTAACGCAAGTGTTTTTGTGAAGAGAAGAAAACTGTGGAAGCCTTACTATGCTTATACGGAGTAGAAAACAAGCGATTGAAGGCCTAAGTAAGGAACAGAATATAATGCAGGATGACTTTTTAAAACAAAAAATGGGCTGCAAACAGAGAACTGGTAGTTGACATGTCAAGCCGACATAATTGATATATTATATAACATATATAATTTTTAAACAGAAACAGAATATGAACTTCTGCCCACATAATCGCATGAGTTACGTTTGTTTGTATGTAAAGTATTACTATTATAATACCAGCTCAGGAAGTTTGCATGTGTGTGCATAATCACATTCAAATTACAAAAACCCTTACAAACTGAGAATATAAAGGCTTGACTCATAAATTTCTATAATAAAAAAAACAAAACAAAATTGTCTATAGTGTTGCTAAAATCAAAGGCGTCCAAAAACTTAGAAGAAAATAAATAAATAGGCAGAGAAAAGCAAACATTTGCGTATGCAAAGCCTCATTTCCTCTATTTTCTTCTTATTTATCAATATAACAATAGTTGCCACCATGCGTGTGAGTGGTTGCACGAGTATGTGTGTAAGTAGAATACGCGTAGCTGGTACGCAAGCAAGCAGAAGAGTATGCAAGAGTGTGGATGTATGCGATTGAAAAATTGGGTCTGACAATGCTTAATGCAATTTTTTTTATTTTTACTTTTTCTTGTTTCTTTAAGTGTGAGTAAGCGGGCGTGTTAACTCTGATTATCACGCTTTGTTATTTGATGTGAACCGGCGAGCGCGCGAGCGTAACGCGAACGAAACATACATTTACAAATGCAATAAGAAAACAAAGAAAAAACAAGCACACACACCCACACACACACACACACCCGCAAGATAAGGTATTAATGTATGCAGCATAAAATAAGTAAGTATGCACGTGCATATATAAATGATGCCATACATACGCAGATATTTATATGAAACTAAACAAAGCACCAACAGACAAGAAAAAGACAACAAAAGTTGGCGGCAAAAAAAAAAGATAATATAAAATAAAATTATAGTGACTAGAATGAAGAGTAGAAAAAAGAAAACACTCGCAATACCATATGTAAGTCAGTAAAGCTTGATAGACAGAGGGTTACGTGCGAAATTTCAGAAACATTTTTTTATAAATCAACATTTTTTTGGACAATCAACCCAACACACCGAACATTCATATAGCCATAAGTAGATATGTATGTGCACACTCATCGTAGGCTCGTATAACAACAATTTGGCCACTTACTTACTATACTTGTTCAGCCTTTGCGACACTTAAAGCACGCACGAATACATGGCCGTATAGTGGCATTGAAACAAAAAAATCTAAACAAAAAGGAAATAGTAAAAATGAAAATAGAAAATATGAAAATAGGAAAAATGGATGTAATAAAAAAGAGTAAAAATTGCTGGCAAATTGATATACAAACAGACAGGCTGTCAGCACATTAGTAGACAACAATCGGTCGTTCGCAGTCCAGTCCAGCCAGCAGCGGCCCAGGCTGCCGCGAAGCCACACAATCAAAATGCAAACAAGCGGACACAAATTCATGTTGCTCCACAATTTTTCTATTTTCTATTTCTACTGCGCATTTTTTTCTGCTTTTATCTATTTATTTACTACATTTTGTTAGCTCTTTTTACAACTTTCTTATACGCGGCTTTTGTCGTTTGAATGGCTGCTGTTATAAAAGTTTGATTGTAACCACGAAATCGATTTATCGATATTCCGTTTACGCCGCTTTACTTAGCTACATATGTATGCATATATGTGTATGCATGCTATGACTAAAGTAGCAAAACACAATCCCTTACTTTTTTCCCACTATTTGCGTACGCCATTCAAGTCACTTTACGCTTTATATACTTCTCCGACTTAATTCCATTTGAACTTACTAGAATTTTTTCTTTGTTTTTTGCCGCATTTTGTCAGGCTATTGACCAGTGTTGCATATGTATGTATGTAGTTAATTCTTGGTTTGATTACGCGCTGTGATGTGGCCAAGGTCTATTGTTCGGTTGTGTCATTCGAGTAACAAAACAATCAAGCCAAACAGGCTAGCTCATTCCATCAGCGACCTGCCAGTCAAGACACTCCCAATGTATACTCAGTATACCAAATGCCAAGTACTAATGTCACCACTACTACTATAACACACTACTACCTACGGTAAATACGCCATTCGAAAGTAAATGACAAAGCCGCTGAAGCATGTTCACATTGTTTCTTATTTTTCTATCTTTTTATTTATCACTGTTGGGTATAAATTGGATAATTGTATAATGGTACGTTTGATGATACGAGAAGTATTGTGCAATGTGTTGTAATACCAACGGGTTTTGTGGTGGGTGGACAATAGAAAAAGAGGACAATAGGCATAGGTGTAAAATGGAGCAAATGTTAAAAGGGATTGAAGCGTTCGATGAAATATATTTTGATGTTACAAAAAACAAAAAATTACTGATGCAATCGATCTACATAGGACGCACAGAAATTTCTATTATCTGATAATTTAAATACTGTGAGCCCATTAGGTAGGTGCATTTATTTCGCAATTAACCGAATGATAGTGACGCACAACTAATTTTACTCAGGCAGAATACCCTGGCCGGGCTCAAAATTGGTGTTGATTTTTTTATTTATTTATTTCTTTTGTTGACGGTGTTATGCATTTTCTTCCACATAGCGAAAGCTCGAAATTTTTTCTATAAGGAAGAAGATGCGCAACACTATAAGGAAAAAAAATCAAAAATCAATTGGAATTTTTTGGCACTCCAAACTTGCAAAATATAATAGCAAAGTTGAATAGCCTACAAAACTGCATAGGCAAAACTTTCCTAAAGCGTTTGACTAAAAAGTTTTGAAATTTTCAAGGAATTTTTTTTTTTCCTTTTTAGAATTTAGTAACAAGTTTGGAAAAAAAAACTTTGAGTTATTATTCCAACATCAACAATATGTTCATTACACAAAAACAAAAACAAAATAATAGTAACTTGGAAATGTATCGCATATCTATTTTATTGTGCATGGGTGTGTGTGTGTGTATGTAACAGAATTATAGAAAAGTTACTTTAAAAAATTAATAGCTTTATATACACAAATTCAACTTTTTTACTAAGCCTAGAAAATATTTCAAATCGATAGTTCAATGACGCCCTCGGGAATACAATTAGGAACATTTTTAATAATCAAATGGGAAAAATACTTATACGAGTATTCATAATTGAATTTTCAAAAAAAAATCAAACTTTTCTCGAAATTAATCATTTTAGTAAAAAAACGAGATCATTTTTTTAACATTTGGGGGGTTTTCAAGGAGCCCATAAAAAATTTTTTATTTTTTTTAAATAATAATAATATTAAATTTTCTGGACTTCTTTAAAGGAAAATTAAAAGAAATTAAAAATACAAGGTGGCGCATAATTAGTCACCTTATCGGAAGATTTATAATTTTTACAAATGGCATCGTACGTCAATCACAGTTGACACTTGTCAACTAGACAGCTGCAGTGTACAAACAGACATGCAACAGAGCACGTAAAAGTCAAGATAAAGATTGCCATCACTCAAAATCATTTTTTTAGTTTGTAAAAAAGCTCAAATTTCAAAAGACAATTGGGTGATTAAATTTGCGTCACTGTAAACACTTTATATCAAATTG
Source organism: Anastrepha fraterculus (assembly GCA_037575425.1). NCBI lineage: Eukaryota > Metazoa > Arthropoda > Insecta > Diptera > Tephritidae > Anastrepha > Anastrepha fraterculus. The sequence goes on along the minus strand of JAYXIM010041160.1, from coordinate 122,506 downwards.
ATTGAATAGTGGATTTTCCTTATAGGAATTCAATGGTGGTTTTCAAAGCCTTGGCGGAACGGACCGATATTAAAAATAAATTTAAAAAAATAAATTAAAAAAAATAAATTTAAAAAAATAAATTTAAAAAATAAAATTAAAAACGAAAACAATTTTATTTAAATTTTTTTAAACGAAAGCTATTTAAAAAAGAAAATTACATTTTTTTTGTTCAATTTAAAAATATACAAATTTAGAATTTTTTTAAATTAAGAAAATTATTTAGAAAAATAAATTTAAAATTTGGTTTTTACGAAAAACAAAAACAATTTAAAAAAAAATTTAAATTTTTGAAATTAAAAACAAAAAATTGATATTAAAAAAAAAGTTTTATTATTTCAAATTGGTTTTGTTTTCGAACTTCTACCTGTGCCGCCTCATCTTTGTAAACTACCATTGAAATCCTATGAAGAAAATGCATCTTATTTTTAAATGGGTGTCTGATTTTTTTAGCCTTAGAGTAAACTTCAACCAAAAAAATTGTTTAGAGGACCATCCTAATCCATACTTAAACTGTCTTTCATTGCTGCCTTTAATAGAACGCGCAGCAATAATTTAGACTCCGCATAACAATAAACAAAATCTATTGCATACTCAGCAAAGTAAAAAAAGTATTTAAAAACGCCTTTGAAGTGCCTCCCAAAAACCAGCGGCTTGTTACACATCGGCCAAATTATTCAAAAACTTTTCAGCCATTAATGGGCACACACCTACACGCGTACGATATAAAGGTGTGCTACATTACATTTTTATTTCCCAAAGCCCAACAAACTTGCACTTCAAGAACAGACGAGGCACAGGGAATCGTCTCACAAATTTTTCACATCTAAACATATTTTCTTACAGCGAATTTTCACCTTTATGGCTTAATTTTCACGCCATGCTATGTTTTTGTGTTTACAAGTACAAGAAGCAGCCTACAGTTAGGCGCCGTACAATGCAAACACAGTAAACACACACACATACACACAACCCTACATGCCTATATACTTTTACAAACAAGGATTTTAATGAAAATTTGTTACCGCTATCATATCAAAATTTTTTATGGGATTTTTCTTTCGTTTACTGCTTTTTGTCTTGTGTGTGTTTTTTTTTTCGTCATTTTTCAAGGAAACCAAAGTTATGGTAAACACAATGCATTGGACCACTGTGATAAGTTTACTGCCGCACGCTGCCTGTCAGCAGAATAAAACATGCTGTGGATAATGTTCACGGAAAACGAAAAGGAAATTGCAAAGAAAATGAAAAAGGAAAGTGAAAATGAATGCTTGGCTGCATGCTTGGCCGTGTTGAAAGGCGACATTTTGTCTTACAGCGAAAATTGAAATATGCAAGTGAAGCAAAATTATTAAAGGTTCACTCATTTATTTGCGTTATTTGTGAGCGAGTGCGCTATCAGTGACAGCGGCGGCCCAATACAAAAGTAGCGGCGACAGTAAGCAATTCATCATAACATAATAAAAACGTGTGACACCTACATATATACAAGATAGGGTGGGGGAGTGAAGGGTGAAATGCTGAGTTGGAAAACTGACAAAAATGCAGCCAGCCAAGCAACGAACCAACCAGGCAGTCACTCAATCAGCCACTATGCCAGTAACCGCTTTCGTTTGTGGCCTTGAGAAATGTGTGCGCCACTGCGTACAAGAGCGTACGAAGTGTAGTGTGAAGGACAAAGTTTGCCGCAATTTGTGCTTGAGTGAGAGCACATATAAATGTTAAAATTTTTTGTTTTTAGGTTTTTTTTTACTTTTTTCTTTTTTTTAGTTTTTGTTTTTTGTTTTCAGTTAATTTTTTTATTTTTATTAAGTGACATTCGGCCCTAATGCATAATGCGTTAATGTTATGAATGATTTTGTGCCGAAAACTACGAACAAGGCATACTTTTAGGTGCAGCTCTCTCTGCTATAGACACATGTTTGTCGGTACTTGGTATGTGTAATTATTTATGGCTCATATCTACATGCACGTTCCTACATATTATAAGCCCGCAGAGATTTCAAAGTTTTCAATTAAGTGCACAAAACTAAAGTTCAACTACAACAACAACAAAGAAGTTGAAATGAAATATAAGTAAATGAAAACCAAAAACTAGCTCACCTGCGCATTTATTACGGTAAAAATATGCCGTTGCTCATACATACACTTGTGTTCATAATAATAGCAGCGCAACATATTGCAAAGTTGGGACTATTTATTTATTTTTTTGTTAATTCTTTTGTAAAACTATTTATTTATGCTACAAAAACATTGTCTGACGAAAAGTTTCAAATTTCGTACAATATAAAAAAAAATAATAATATCACCAAAATTTAAATTTTTTTGTTTTTTAGAATTTATAGAAAAATATCGAGTGTGCAGTTTTAGAATTATTAAAGTGGAAGTTTAACGTAGACATCTCAAAATTTGTGTTGCTTTTTGGGAATTTGTTTTTTCTTTGCTAGCTGTTTTGTGCATTTTCTCCGTATAAAAAATATCAAGAAGAAAATTCATAACACGTGCGTTTTGAGAATTTCAAAAAATGCTGTACAACTATATACTAGAATTTACTATAAAAATTCTGATTACAAAGTTTGAAATGTGGATAAAAAATGTGTTGTATTTTAAAATTTTGTACAAAATTTGAATAAAAAAATAAAAATTAAAAAAGAGAATGAAATTCAAAATATAAAAGGCAAAAATTAAAAAAAGCTGAAAAATTGTATCCAAGAACTACATACAAAATAAAACAATTATTACAAGAATGAAATAAATAATATATATATAAATATATATAATTGGCGCGTACACCCTTTTTGGGTGTTTGGTCAAGCTCCTCCTCCTATTTGTGGTGTGCGTCTTGATGTTGTTCCACAAATGGAGGGTCCTACATTTTCAAGCCGACTCCGAACGGCAGATATTTTTTATGAGGAGCTTTTCCATGGCAGAAATACACTCGGAGGTTTGCCATTGCCTGCCGAGGGGCGACGGCTATTAGAAAAAAACGTTTTCTTAATTTTTGATCTTTCATCGAGACTCGAACCGACGTTCTCTCTCTGAATTCCGAATGGTAGTCACGCACCAACCCATTCGGCCAAGGCGGCCGCCGAATAAAAATAAATAAATAAACAGTCACAACTTTGCAATATGTGGGGCTGCTATTGTTTTGAGCACAAGTGTATGGATATACATACATATAAATGTAAACCGCAACAAAACAACAAGCTACTTACATATGTGCATATATTACGTGTTCATTTGTTAGAGCACTCTGGGGAAACTTCACAACTGAAACACTTTCACTCACCTGTAATGAAAATAAGATAAAAAGAATAAAGATATTTAGAAATTGGCTGTAAATTTTCAGAGCAAGTAAATTAAATACTTATTATAAAACCGTAGAATAGTTACATAAATATATAGTTCTCATATATATGTACATACATACATACATAGACACTCACATACATACAAATACATACATGAATGTGTATTTAATAAAGTGTGAAAACTTGTTATCTTGTACATGCATACCTATGAATGTAGTAGTGACACCGGAATCTGTGCTTGAAAGTTGGCTAGAAACTTTTAATTGCCTAAATGGCTGACTGGCTGAAAGTGGAATAGAGTAAGCGCACTATAAAAGGCACTAACAAAGATTTCAACAGCTTGCAGGCGCAGCAGCAGCATTGACAGCGTGTAACTGTTGCCGGCAGTTCCACTTCAAAGCACTAGCGTCAAACCACCCACCCACCCACTTTGGCGCACACTCAAACAAACACACAAGTAACGTACACATACACACGTCAAAGCTCACACTCTCAGTCACACCTACATATCCTCTCTCTATAAATTTTAATATTTGCCTCGCTAAAAACAACAATATTGCATTAATTTAAACTAAACTTTTTTCTGTTCTGGTTCTTGTTGTAATTTCGCATACAAGTTTTTCGTTTACTCATTGTTTTTGTTTTAGTTTTTTGTTTTCACCGTTTTTTGTTTTTTCCGTTTTTGCGGTTTTGTCCACATTGCGCGAACACAAATAAAATCATAAATGCGCATTTTGAAATTCATTAAGCGTTGCTCAACATATGCCAACAATATAAACTTAATTTAAAACGTTCTTGTATAAGCGAAAATATGAATTTTTCCAACCGACATACATACATATTTATTCAGACATTTTGAAAATATGCGAATGCGCTTTAACACGAAAGCAGGAGATGAAAAAGGGGTTAATATTTAATGTCACTCAATGGAAAACAAGATTTTTGCCTTTTTCGCATTTTAAATAAAATTTTTTTTAGTTCTTCCGGCCGCATGACCTATATTTAATATGAGTTGAAAAAGTTTTATAATAATGTTAAAAAAAAATTAAAAAAATATATATACATAAATTTAAGAATTATAAATATATAAATTTTTATAATTTTTGGATAAGATTTTATAAATTTTTGTATAATTTTATATTGGGTATGGGAATAAGTTTCCATCCTTTCTTAGGCCTCTGATAAAAAATTCAAGTTCGTTTGACTTGATCCATTCATTGAGCCAGTTTGCCATGCTCTCGTAAGAAGTGAGGGCTCACTGCATTGATCGGAACAGATGGTAATCCGAAGATGCAATGTCTGGAGAATACGATGGGTGGGGCAATATTTCCCATTTCAGTCTCTTTAAATATTTCTGGACTGATTTAGCAACATGTGGCCTGGCATTGTCATGTTTGTCATGTCTACCGAACCATTCAGGCCGCTTTTCTTTGAGAGCTCGATTCAAACGCATTAGCTGCAGTCGGTAGCGATCGCCAGTGATGCTTTTAGATGGTTTAAGGAGTTCATAATAGATGACATCCTTCTGATCTCAACAGATAGATGCACAACAAAACCGTTGAAGCAAGAAATTTTTTTTTCGTTATCAATGGACCTGGTTCACTTGGCAGGCTCCAACATTTTCGACGCTTAGGGTTTTCATAATAGATCCATTTTTCATCGCCAATTACGATGCGATGCAGAAAACCTCTTCTTTTCTACCGTTCAAGAAGCATCTCACACGTCACCAAACGTCTCTCGATATCTCCCTCCTTCAATTGATGTGGCACCCAGTTAACTGCTTTCTGGGCCATTCCCATCGCCTGCAAACGTTTACCGACGCTTGATCTGTCAACATCCAACTCTTTAGTCATATCATCAAAGGTTCGATATGCGTCTAAATCTAATAATTGTTGTAGTTGAGTATCTTCGAACTTTTTCGATGGCTCTTTGCGATCTTTATTATATACAATATATAATTTCCGCGTACACCCTGTTTGGGTGTTTGGCCGAGCTCCTCCTCCTATTTGTGGTGTGCGTCTTGATGTTGTTCCACAAATGGAGAGACCTACTGTTTCAAACCGACTCCGAACGGGAGATATTTTTATGAGGAGCTTTTTCATGGCAGAAATACACTCGGAGGTTTGCCATTGCCTGCTGAGGGGCGAACGCTATTAGAAAAATGTTTTTATTAATTTTGGTTTCACCGAGATTCGAACCAACGTTCTCTCTGTGAATTCCGAATGGTAATCACGCACCAACCCATTCGGCTACGGTGGCCGCGTTATTACCGTAGATATTTATCCATACAAGACACCTTTCAGCTGCAGTTTTCTTTCAAAGGTAATAACGAAGCATGACTTCCCGCAAATGCTGTTTTTTTCGGCACGAACGTAAACCTTTTTGACGTCAGATAAAAGACGGATATTTACGGTTTGAAGTGAAGTCAACTACTGCGATTGAGACCTCACATATACACCTTCAAATTACCAGTATATTACTAGACCGATCTCAAAAATAGTATCAGCAGCGACACCTCTTTTACGAGGACAGAGTCTTATTTCCATGCCCAATAAAATTTAAAAATTGTTGTAAAAAACAGTTTTTTATAAATTTTTTTATAAAAAAAATATACTTAACCAATTGACACCCATTTTTACTTTTATAAAAGTGCTACTGTTTTAGGAACTGACTGATGTCAATTGATTGATTAAAGAAATTTTATAAATTTCTATAAATATTAAAAGAAATTGTAACTGAACCAATTGGCATCACTTTGCTCTTTTTTTCTTCTTGCGTAAAAAACGGTCAACTACCACAGTTTTATAATGATAAAAAAATTAAAAAAAAAAAATTTTTTTAAAATATAAGTAAAGCATAAAATATAACTTATAAATACATATTTTTTTTAATTTTTATAAGTTTTACTGTTTTCCAAACAACCAACAGAGTGACGTCAATGGGTTATATAATTTTTTTTTATAAAAATTAACAAAAAAAAAATTTTTACAAAAATATTCAAAACAATTTTAACTTTTAAAATTTGACAAAATTTAACATTTTACATTTATTTGTTTAAGTTAAGAAGAAGTGTGCTGGTAAACTACTTCACGCGGGGCCATGTATATCCACTATAAGATTTCCTTTTTTTTATGTGTTTTCAAGCTCATTACATATATGCATATATATATATATATGTATATATATTTATATAAAATATATAATACGCTTATACGCTTTATTGGGTGTCTTCATTTTTATGTCTGTAACTGTTTATGGAATCTGCGCATGTATATACCTATGTTTTCATGAGCAAAGTGAAAGATTCTAAAGAAAGTGGCACAAGAAATTGCTAAATGTAATTCTGCATAGGTATATACAGCAGTGGGCAGAATAGAGTGAGTGGCCCAGAAATCACACACTCCTTTCCCCTCAACTCTTCAGACACACGCAACATGCAGGAGCAATGGCCTAAAACAGCTGGGATCTAAAAGTGTCATATATACATTTGCATTTGTGGTGAACGGTATTGAAAAAGAAAAGAAGCAATGCTCATTTCCTTAACATGCGAGTGTGTTTGTGTTGATGAAAGTTTTCCAACCTGTAGATGGAGACTCGAGCAAGTGCACACAAAATGTGGCTTTGTGTAAAATGGTATACATAGACCATTTAAGGTGCTTAACTTAAGTCACTGAAAAAAGAGGGTAGAGAGCGAAATATTGCAAATAGGAAAATGGGGAAGAACAAGGAATCTTTTGTGGAAAGGCATGAATATTTTCTTGCTTACACCTAATTTTTGTAAATATTTTAGCATTTCACATCAAATTAAGCAGTTTTTGCACGAATGTACAAACACACAGTATGCGTGAGAATGTGTGCGCACATATGTATGTATGTACTTTCTGAAGTATTTGCTGTATTTTGTTAAGGTCGTTTTCCTACTTTTTTACTCTTTGCGCTTTATTGTTGTGCCCGCCCATTAAGTTTTGTGTGAATTTCCTTTGTAAGGCAATGTTCTTTCCTCCCCCTCCCCCCATTGGCGTGATATGAGCACGTATCCACATTTTCGCCAACGTTTGGGTTCACTTCTCTCGAAAAAAAACAAGTGTGTATGTGTGTTTATGGGTGGGAGTGTATCTTCAAGTATGATATTATGGTTATTGTTGCTACTTGTTTTTTGTTACCACTATAAGTGCCTTTTCTTTTTTTAATGTTACTGACATTTGTGTATGTGGCTTGTTATTGCTGTTTACTGTTTCTTGAAAATAAACAGCAAGTTTATGTGGCTTTTCCGGTTTTAGGGTGCTTCCATTTCTTAGAACCATGCGCAGCCCATTATTTTGGTGAAAATGGTCAAGTGGATGTTCCCAAAAATATAAATATGTGAGAGAGAGCAGCCAGCAGAGACTAAGAATCAGAAATTAGCAACTTTAAAATTACTTGCTTATTGGCGGCACAATGGCTCGTATAACAGAAATACTTTAAAAACTATTTTCAAGCGGTTTATTTGATTTTTGAGAAGTATTAAAGTAAAGTGAAGAATTTGGAAAGTATTTGGAATTGTTTATGAGTTTTATTTTAAACTCCTAAATAAAATTGTTTACTTTAAAAATTTCAAACTTGTTCTTATACCGGATATTTGGTTTCCAAAGAGTTTTTCCAAAAATTTGGTCCTTAAGAGGATGGCAATTAGACTACGGAAATAAATTTATAGCAGATATCGTAAGAACAGACCTTCTTGTAGTGCCAGCGGGCGCTTAAAATCGATAACACGTTTGTGGTTTATGTCTTTTTTCTACAAATTCACTTTTTGAGCAACATCTTAAGAATTTTTTGCTCCAGCTTCAGAGCGACGGCAGAAATTGAATCAGTCGAGTAGTCACTGGAAAAGATACCTGACTATTTGAATATGACTCGGAAGGCGGGAAAAAAAGCCAGCAGTTCGTTGAAAGAGGGGGAAGCGGCTAGCGAAGCGAGATGTACCAAGTTACGACTGAAAGCAGTATTGGTCGTGATTTTTAGACATTCATAGATTTTTTCTTATTGCAGCTAGTTCTAACATTCAGTTCAAATACTCATAGTGAATATATTCTTGTGGACAGACAATGACTGAATTGTTCTATATATATGGAGTCGTGCAGCCGCTATGGGCATACATTCACGTATACGGCCCGAACTCTCTTCAGAACGTTTTTCGTTCACTGTGCACCAGGTTTTTGGCGAAAAAGACATTTCAAAGTTGATGCAACCACTCTTCAGCTGCGATATGGCAAGGTGGATTTTGAAGAATATTCCTTCTTTTTTTTGCTTCTTACGGTTAGGCCACAAATATACTCGTACACGCGTATTTATTTAGTACTTCATACAGCTCTCTTCTGCTTTCGGTTTCTTCTCTTTAACGATATACTTCCAAATATTAATAAATTGCCTTCAATTCAGAACCTTGCCTTTCATGCACGGAGATTCGAACCTACGCAATTCCGAATGGTAGTCACGCACTTATCCCTTCGACTACCGCGGTCGTACATTACAGCACAGCCTCTCAAAAATTATGTAGAACCTCACAAATTATCTACTTTTTATGTTACTTTTTTTTACTTAATTTATATTTTTTAATAAGAAAAATTCTCCGTTTTCTTCTTTTTTTCGCCCACCACAGATGGACTTGGCGACCGTACCACCGGAGCTTGAAGAGCTCCTCATCTGCAGCTGCTGCCATCTGCCCTTCAACGATAACGATGCCCTGCCCAAGCTATTCACGTGTCGTCACTACTTCTGCCTCAAATGTGTCAATTCATTGCTGCGCGAGGGTAGCGATGAACTCTACTGTGTACACTGTTGGAAACGCACTGAACTACAAGGACCCGAGCCACGCACCGACAGTCTACCCACCTACAATGCGATTTTGTATCTCACTCAGAATTTGACTTCGCTTAGTTTGAAAATGAAAACCGGCGAACGTGATCGTCAGCAACGTTCCTCGTCGATTGCTTCGAATGGATCTACTGGTGCGCTCAGCGGGAGTGGCGCACTCAATAGCAGTGCCAATAATAACAACAACAGCAACAACGACGGCAGCAATAGCAATATTAGTAGTATTGGTGTTGGTGTTGGCAACAGCAACAACAACAACGTTGATAAATTAAAAATGACCGAAAACTGCATGACCCATGCCATGCCGAACACATTGTGGTGCAGCGTTTGCAATATGTTGCTATGTCGTGCCTGTGCCGCTACTGAAGAGCACCGCTCACATTTGGTGAAGAACAAAATCGAGGCTAAAGAATCACTACGTACGGACATATCAAACGAACTGCTCGGCATGCAGAAGACGCTTAACGATGTGCAACATCTAGTTTTGAAGCAACGCGATTTTCTGCTCAAAATATTAGAAAGTTGCACCACGCTCAAGACGCAAATCGAGACGGAGCTGATCAATCATATGCCCACTATAGAGATTTCCGAAATACGTGACAATTTGTGTAAGGCGCGTTTGTGTCTCGAAATGCTGGACAAGCAAACGCCTGCCGAGGCAATGAAACTCTATACAACGCTCCATGGCGAGAAGCAGCGTCTTATGGCCAAGTATCAGGAAATGTTTTTGCAATGTAAGCTAGACGATATGATTCGCAATTGCGGTTATGTTTTCGATTTTGACCTTATCAAGCAGGCGCTCGTGCAAATGCACAATTGCGTGCTCAATGGCGGCAATTTGGATAATTTTGGTGTGGGCTCAGTGATTGGGGGTCTGAATGGCATTACTGGCACGCATCATCAGAATCCGGTTTTGCTTTTGGCCAACTATTGCATATCGCAATTGTACTCCCGTCATATGTTGGTGCTCAAGCAGCAGCAGCAGCAACAGCAGCATCAACAACAACAGCAGCAACAGCATGCGCAACAGCAGCAGCATCAACAGCAACAGCAGCATTTGCTATCGAATGGTCTGCTCACGTCCATGATTTCACATGTAAGCCTCGCCAATTCGATCAACGGCAATATTCCTACTTCGAATGCCAATTTTACACACGCAACATACGCACAGGCACTGCAGCAGAACCAACCGGCGAGCAATAGTGTTTCGCAGCAACAGCAGCAACAACAACAACAGCTACAAGCAAACAATCCCTCTTCGCCGGTGCACAAGACTTACGCCGACATCATTGCGCTCTCCAACAAATCCACTACGAATTTGCAAAATGCTCAACAACAACAACAATTGCTACAGCAACAACAATCCACGGGTAGTAGCTTTTCGGAAATTGCACCTATTGGCACACCAGCCACCACTTCCTCCACTTCAGTAGTCGTTGGCGCACAACGCAATACCACATCACATCTTTTTTCCAGCAATGACCTCAACGGTTTAGGTTTAAGCCTCTTGCATCTACAGCAGCAAACTGCTTCCAATGCACAGCAACAACAATCGAAATCAACATTGTTACTCAATCCCAGCGTACACGTCTACCCAATCTATTACTTTAACATCGAGATTAACGGTCAGCATTCGGGACGTATTCTTATAGAAGTGCGCAGTGATGTAGCACCGAAAATGGCTAAGAATTTCAATGCACTCGCCACGCAGGAGCTCGGTTACGGTTATAAGGGTTGTCACATTTTCCAATGTTGGGAAAATGAAAGTATTATTACGGGCGATTTTGAATTGAATAACGGACGTGGCGGACGTTCTGTATACGATGAGGGCTTCTTTATGCCAGATGATACAAAAATCTTAGCCATACGCGGTTCGGTTGGCATGCGACGCAGTCAGAAGCGTCATGATAACTTAGGACTTGTAGGTTCACAGTTCCGTATAATTTTAAGAGAAATGCGTGGGTTTACCGGAATTTTTGCATTTGTAGTTGAAGGCTTGGATTTGGTAGAGAAGATATCACAAACGGGTGATGCAACGGGCAAGCCCCAAAGCAGCGTTGTTATTGTTAGTTGTGGCAAATATCAATTGGGTTAAATGAAATGGAAGCGTTCGGGGATGTATAGCTTCTAAACAAACAAAACAAAAAAACGATAGAAAGAGTAGAGATCGAAACGGTACGTTGAAGTTAAAATCATTTAATTTTGTGATGAGAAAACATTTGAGATGAAGGTTAGATGATAGTTTTTGCAAAAAAAAAAATAATTTCTCCATTATTGAAAAAATGTTATTATAACTATAAAAAAGTTGTTCTAGAGAGTAAATAATTTTCATAAAGCAAAATTATTATTTTTTCTTCACGTCGCTCAGTGTTTCGACTATTTGAAGTCAAAAGGAAAAAAATCAATATCAACCAAGAAGCCATTGAATTTAGTTAAGAAAAACTTTCGACTCATTCTGGCATATAAATATCTTTATTATTTAAGGTTGGATAAAAAAATTTAATATTGCTTTTCAGCCTTTACTTTCCACTATCACAAAAGTTAGAGTTTTACTTTTCGTAGTTGTAAATATTTTAATTTCTCTGAGTTTTGAGGCGATTTTTCCATTGTGCGAAAAATTCTTTTCGAGAATTTACGCAAAAAGAAGTTAAAAAATCGAAAATTACATATATCTGCAAAGTCGCCCAAAAATAGCGAATTATAAAATCATAAGTTCTTAAAAAAATTCTCTACATCAAATTCTCTAAAACATGCACCTACTTTCAATATCTTGCGAATCGGTACAAACATTTTTTTACTAATAAACCAAAGCATCTACATTTCCGAATGTATTTTTTTGTTTTTATAGAAAAATTCTACACAAATCATAAATACTTCGACGTGAAAAATCTATCACACTTGTAGAATAATTTCGAGATAAAAAAATAAGACTTGGTTTTTAAAGGTTCACAACCAAACGCAATTAAACTGATTAGTCCATGTCGCGGCTACTTTGCTGTTTCTCAAAAAAAAATTCGTTGAGAGAGGCGGCGAGTAGATATTAATTTATATATATTTACAACTTTTACTTTCCTCTCTCTAAGTTGAACAATTATTTTCTATCACTATGACTACCATCGCTCTGACTTTTTTCCATCTACATAACTTTTTATAGTCGAAACATTGTGAGGCTATCGTTACACGTAAAATACTTATGTTAACGAGCATAGGCCAACATGGATTCTTTCTTGTTTTTGTTTTTTTTGTTACGAGAGACTAGTTTCCACTGGATTTTTGTGCGCTTAGCACAATTCTGAGGTGCCAAAAATGCAAGAGACGTCATGGTTTTAAAAAAAGTGTCGATACAATTTTATAAAAAATGTTTTACAGTGTTTTCGCTCTTAATATTCGCAAAATCTGGACGTCCTAGAGGCCTCAAACTCTACTCTAATTGCATCCTACACCAAAGCAACCATATATGCAACTTACAAAAAACCAGTTTTTCATTAAGCGGCATTAACCCTTTAAGGACCAGTGATTACGCTCAAATCGCCAATTATAAAACTACAGGCAACTCATACAAAATAATACTCGGGTGTTTTTATAATCGCTGATTCGATGGCAGTTTTTTTAAGATTCAAAATGGCGTATCCGAGACGGCGGACGCAAAATCAAAAAGTTCAGCTAAACTCAGCAAATTGAAGATGAAAAAAATACTTCGCACACTAATCTCATTAAAAAAAGCCGAAAAGGGTATCACCAAATTGAAGATGAGGCGGTTTTGGCGTCGTTAATTATGAATATGGTGTTAATCTTTCAAAATTCCATCTAAGATGGCGGACGCGAAATCCAAATGTATGGTAATTACCCGCAATTTTCTCTAAACCATGAATCATGAGTAACGCACAAAAATACATGGAACACTAGTCTAATAAAAAAAAAAAAATAGAAAAGTACGAGAAAAAGAATTCAGTGGAGTTTGCAGACTTTTGACATTAATGCGTTATAAGACCGACTGGGCTGACTTGATTAACATTCGGATGTTTTTTTATCTATACGAAAAGACAGAATACCATGCGTAAAAAATCTTTTAATTTTCGACACATCCATGCTTCTGGCATAGCTTAGATTAGGTTAACGTGGTTGGCTTGCAGTCACGCATTGACCGGTTCGGGCCATAGCTATACCTGATGGAGTTCATTGGTTATGCATATTAAAATAGTTCACCCGCATGGTGTCTGTTTCTATTGCGAATTGCGAAGGAGGCATTTCCAACCCACTGCTGATATGTCTTCGAATTCCTCAACCTGTGGAGCCTCAAATATTTGAAGCGTGTTTTGAATAGCAATGCTTCAATGCTTCTGACGTAAGGTGGATAGTATGTTTTACACTCTCATACTGAAAAAAAAGCTTGCTTTCACTATAAAAGCATCAGAATTTCAGTAGTCAAACTTTTTGCTTCACCAGATGAGCGAATTTCAATTTCTTCTTACTCATGCAACGCCTATTTTCGTGATATCTGAGCATTTTTAATTTTTTAAAGTTTTTTTCTGCACTCACCTTAAGCCGTAATAGTTTACCTTCCTCGGTGACCTTAGGGAATTCTCCACTTAAAATTTCTGTAGAACATTTCAAGTCTCTAATTGCAATGTTTAATTAATAATTAACTTTCATATAAATTCTTTCAAAAGAGAGTCAAAACGACCCACCACTTAGAAGTTAGAGGGTTAAAGTGTGCTGCCAAAAAATTCTATCTAAATTTTTATTATAGGTCACTGACGATAATAATGGCAATTGAACTCGACTCGTATTATGGTATGTCCAAAACAAAATTTATACTTTAATACATAGTAAAAAAATCTCGGAGGAAAAAAGTGCGAGTTGATCCAAATGCGGTCAAATTGTGATGAAATGGAGCCAGGTGCTCCTGGCGTTTGACTACTACGCATGGGTACCAAGGTCTCTAATTGGTCTGATTGAGAACCCAGACAACAACCAAAAAATTGTTCCCACAGTGGTACATCTTAATTGTTCTATTGTCACGTCATTTTTATTTTTTTATTTTTTTTTCTACTGCACACTTTTTTATTTGTGTGTGATGGAATTCAACTAAGGCGTATAGTGAGCTGGCTTGACAGGTGACGCTACTTTTTGCTAGATATAGTTCGTAATAAAATATAAATAATTCATTTAAATATGTAAAAACAGTTTGGTTAATTACAAATTGCTATACGTGAAGAATTTATATATCTTTCAAAAATTTATATGAAAAGCAAAATCGAATTTCGTACCAAAGCAACAACAGAGATTGTGAAATGAAAAACTAAAGAGAATTTTGCAAGGCTTCAGGTTTAAATATAAGCAGCCAATTAGTAGGCAGAAAAAGTGGTCCATAGTTGAAGATTATACATACATATGTATATCTTTGTGTGTGTGTAACATGTAAATAAACTCAAGTTGGAATGAATCTTCCTGTTGTTAGAAGGCTATTTCTGCGATTAGCAAATAGCGCCAAAGCTAATATATGTACGTATTATTAGTATAGGGAATTAGGTACGGCGACCTGGAAGATCTATTGTGCGCCCTAATGTATGTAATAATCCATATATCGAAAATGTTAGAAAACTCGAAAACAACTCTTTGAATCACTTTTTACTTGTGTTTTTTTTTTTTTTGTTTTTTGTAGGAATATGACAAATATTGTTGCATAGAAAACTATAAACAGGAACAATAAGAAAATATATTCATAGGAAGTTTCATTTTAGACTAATTTTAAGCAACTAAACGATATGACTTGAATACATAATTTGTCACCGAAACATACAAACAAGAACAAAGTGAAAACATCTAGGGAATTTCTACTCATGGAGTAGTAAGCGTCATTTTAGCACTTTTGTAGAGCGACAAAAAAAAATAAAAACAAAAACTGACACTAAAACAAAATAAATAAACCTATGAAACTATGCGATGAATAGTTAAATTATACGGAGAATCCACGAAAACTTACATACCTACATAAATATACTTAGAGGTTGAAGATTAGCCGATTAACGAAACAAAAGTATATAAAAAAATCATATATATAGATAAACTGAGCCAACAACGCTATTGAGGAACTAAGTCTAAAACATAAAATTATCGTTTTAAGCAGTAAAGCGAAAGTAAAAATAAAATAAAAAACAAATATATATATACAAACAACTATATAGTTATTTATATAAATATTATCTCGATGTGTAGCTTTCGAATGTTAATATAAAATTGAACCAAATATATATTAGACAGACTCAATTAAAACGTACATGCATATATATTTAGTAGAAAGAACAAGAAAAGAACAAAGAACAAAGAAAAACAAACATATGGGTAAATGGATGTACACAAAGACAAATTATATTAAAAAAATAAAAATAAATAAATGTTAAGAGTAAATAAATATATTATTAAACGTTGAACTTGAATGTCCAAAGAAGCAAAAACACAAAACACAAATAGGGCGAATAAAACTTAAGTGCGCGTAAAAAAAGAAGTAAATGTGAAATTAAATATTGCATCTAGAAAATCTATCCAGTATTAAACGACAAATTCCATAAAAATATTTATAGCAAAATGGCGAACTTAAGCAGCAAAACACAATACTTGCAAAATTATACCAAAAAGAGTAAGTAGTCTAATAAATAAAATATTTACTTAAAAACCAATAAAAGAAAATAATAAAAAACCACACAAACACAAACAATGTTGAATATTGATAAATAGAATACATTTATCTAAAACATTTGTGTTGAAATGCGCTACAAGTGTACCTGTCTTCAAACGTTACATAAAAAACAAAGTTTAGAAAAAAAAACACAAAATATCCAAGCAACCGCCGACAAAAGTTACGCATGCAAAGGTTTGAAAACAAATTATTAAAAAACAAAATAAAGAACATTATACATATATACCTACTATATATACCTAGTTAGAGGATCCCTTCAACCTTTTGAATGTACGAATTTTTCCATAATAAAACCAAATTCTAACTTTACTATCTTATTACTTTTTGTATACTACGATTTTCAATGGTGAAAACTTTTACGAAAACGAAATATGAATATCTACATACAAGGGCACATACACATAACTAGTTAAAAAATTAGATTCGAAGCACACGCGTTTAAAAGAAAAAAAACCCCCAGCGATTTTCAAACTTATAAACAAACTTTTTCGGAAAATTAGATGACGAAAATAGCTGAAAACCGAACATGCGAATATTCCACATTAAAATAAGGATATATTTTTCGAAAATACAAAACACTTTCACTGCGAAATTAAAAGATTTTTTGAAAAAAAGAAACAAAAAAAAACTTTCTTCCCGATTATTATTTGAAGAAAATGTTTACTAATGTATTTATAAATGGATGGTTTCCAAACTCAATGTTGATGGAACTCACAGCAGATATTAAACTTAACTTTTTTTAAATTATAGTAATGCTATCGTGAATGGATCGCTTACGGAAGAGTCTTGAAAAATTGATTATGGAAAAAACTGTAACATGAATTTTTTATACCAACGATCAAACCCGGCCACGCTTCACTGGGGATCAATTTCATATGAAGTTACTTTTCTATTAATGATAGCATTAATGTATCGGTTTTGTTTTTAGCTGCATGTGAACTACCGATATCGATAATCAAGGTTTGACAGCGAAGAATGGTAAATTGTTGATATTTCTGTTCCGTAAGATTTCGCAAATCATCATGAATCGTTTAACGTCAGAACAACGTTTCCAAATAACGAAAAATTTGCTTTGAATAAAACAATAATAAATTTCTTCGCGACGTTCATAGAGTACTGGCGACATATTCGGTACTTATTTTGTTTCGAAATCAATAAGGGGCTGACCTCACGCTATCGAGCCATACAAACTGAGTTATTGATTACAAAAAATAATCAGCTAAACATCGAAGACATTGGATTGCAACAAGACAGTGCGACCCGCCGTACAATCGATTTATTACGATATTTAGGCCACCATTGACGCTGTATGGCCACATTTATTGGAAATAGTAGTAAAAAATTTTTTTTCTAATAGCGATCGCCCCTCGGCAGGCAATGGCAAACCTCTGAGTGTATTTCTGCCATGAAAAAGCTCCTCATAAAAATATCCGCCGTTCGGAGTCGGCTTGAAACTGTAGGTCCCTCCATTTGTGGAACAACATCAAGACGCACACCAGAAACAGGAGGAGAAGCTCGGCCAAACACCTAACAGAAGTGTACGCGCCAATTTTGTTTTTTTTTTTAGTAGTCAAAAATATGGACTGATCGAATGGTCCATGTAACTCGTAGCCACGGCGGACTTATCCCGGATATGATATTCAAAAAATAAATGCTATGAGATTATCTACCAAATTATGATACAAAAAAATTCATTCCAACAAATATTTCTGTTTCGTATTATCATTTTCAGTTCTCCAGCTCTCAAAAAACACCCGATACATAACTTCGTTAAGAAAGCATATCATTCAATTTAACCTTGTAGTTGTTGACATAGCAGCATAAAATAGTACCCATAATCTTAGGGAATGTTGAAAGATTGGCTTTGAATTTGAGCCAAATCGAACCACAAATAGAATTTGTAGAGATAACTCGACCACAGCGCCATCTATTAAGCCAATATTGGACCAAAGTATTTGCCTTCGTGTAGGTAATATATGCTAGTATACTTATAGGTGCTATGCACATAAACTATACACATGCATCTGAGGATATCAGGACGCGCCATAAGGTTTAGATCAAAGTATGACGAAACTATGACATCCGTCTTGTGTCTTTAATCAAAAGCTCTACGAATACTTCAAAGGTTAACCAATACTTCAAAGCTGGACGGCTCTAATACTGGTAGTGAGAAAATTCAACTTATAGTAGATATGTCTATACATTAATTCATAACCCACTTGAAAATTGCAGACGTGTCTACTAAGCGAATGAATAATAAAGCAATCACACACTTAAGCACACAGAAATCTTCGAGTCATTAATTTGTCTAGCAAAATATGGAAGTTAACTGCCACCTGTTAAGACAAAGGCCGCTTGGAAGCTAGTAGAGGTTACTACTCAAGTGCTGGTTACAGCCAAAATAAAGTCAATACTCAATCTAATGTGCATAAGGCTCAAATAAACAGATCAGTAAGGAAGAGGCGCTAATATCAGGAGAGAAGATCATTGGCGAAGGAGCTCATAAAATGTCACACAGAAACTAAAAGCGCTCAAAGAAAGTTTTGTACAGCCAAGCCTATCAGCCCGACTTTCAAATGTTAGCAGCCTAATTTTTCCTTACTATTAACGACATTTGTGTTATAAGATTCAAGTTCTGCAAGTCTGCCTAGAGGAGATCTAATTTTTCGCAATTATGAAAGCTGATTAAACCATTTTAACGGCCTCCAAATATTTAGTTTTCATATTTTTATGAGCTCAAAGCCGGTTAAATAATAAAAAAATATGCTCAAAAGTTTTATTCTTTTGTCGATACTTCAGCATCAATTAGAGGTCAGTTTCAGGAGCTCTTGGCTGTGCTGTCTGGTGACAGTTGTTGAAGCAAAGTGTTGGTATTATATTTGTGTTCAAAAAAACTAGAAGTGGTTTCGTTTTTGTTTTTTAAGACTAAGAAATCCCGCAGCAATTACTCATCAGATTTGTTCATTGTTAAAGTTTTTAAAACCATTTTTCTAAAACTTTTACTGCTGTGAGTTCTCAAATGTTGTTCATCATATTTTATACTTGTATGTGTACGAAGCTTGAAGTTCCCATCACTAACAAAAAAAAAAAAAGTAAATTACGAATTTTTCTATTCTATCTCATCTTGAAATGATGGGCACGTAGTATGTATGAACAAACGTTGCAAATGTGTACAAAAAAAATAACAAAAATCATTTGTACAACTCGAAGAGAGTGTTTACAATAGACTCTGAACTGCAAGCGATAATCCTTTTATAAAGATATGTCATATGTCTGTCAGGTAAAGAAACATTTTTTAAGAAAGAAGTCTTTGTCCTTTAAGCTTAACGGTGTAAATTAAATTAAAAACAAAACACACACACACACACACAATTCAACAATACAACGCAATTAGAGCTCTCGATTTTGCTCGCACATTTTCGAACAGCCCGGGCGTATGAGCAACGAGTACTCGCACACCTGTTTGATGGCTGGCTATCTAGAGCTCTAATCGCAACACATTAATAGGTTTCTTTGTATTGAAGCTGGCAACAATATTTGTCGTTTTTTGTTATTTCTATTTTTTGCATTTTTTATTTATTTACAATATATGATTTCGATTTTTTTTATTCATTTTAATTCATAGTTTTTCGTAATTTGTTTTGTTTGTTTTTTTTGTATATTTTGTTTTCTTTTTTCATATTTTTTATATTTCTTATATTTTCTTTATATTTGTTTTTACCTTTTTTCACTTTTTAATTTATTTTTCTATATTTTTAATTTTTTTTTTTTATATCTTTACTTATTTTAATTATTTTGTTTTTTAAATTTTCCATATATTTTATATTTTTTATACTTTTTTATATCTTCTTCATATTTTTTTACATTTATTAATTTATTTTTTTAAATTTTTTATATATGTATTTTCATTTCTTATTTTTTTTTTTAATTTTTTTTTCTTTATATTTTTTATTAAAAAAAAAATTTTTATTTTGGTTTTGTTTACAAATTTTATGTTTTATATTCTTTATTTTTTTATTTTCTTTTTATAATTTTTTATATACATATATTTTTTTAATTTTTATTTTATATTTCTTTATATTTTTTATTTTTATTATTTTTTTATGTTTTGTTAACATTTTTTATTTTTTACTTTTTTCATTTATTTATTTATTTTTTTTTTATTTATTTATTTTTTTTTTCAATTTATTTTATTTTATCTTTTTTTAATTCTTTTAGATGCTCAAAATTTAGTCAACGAAATCAGCTGCCAATTAACACTTATCGAATTTCAGCGCTTATTTATCCAAATATGTATTTCCTACAAATTTAAAAGTTCCTTTCATATTTCTTTAACTAAAATTATTTACAAATATAAGTAGCAAATATTAAGCTCTTTTTCAAAATTAAAATCGTCAACTTTTGCATTAAAAAAAAATTGTGTATTATAAATTCCATTCAACTGATGCATAATCTCTTGACATATCCAAAGTTACAAAAATTAAAAATTATATTATAAATAAAAAATAATATTAAACACTTTGCGTACAAGTGCTAAATTCGTATAAAAAAACTAAGTTCATAATATATTATATTATACTCATCTCTACAACAAGAAAACAACTACTATTTCGTATAAAAAGTAAGAGACACAATTTAACGGTTATAACGAAAAGAGGCGAGACAAGAAATAAGAGATACGGCGCTTGAATTGAATTACTTTCGAAATTTACACAAGTAATTTTTAAATTAACTAATATACCTGCATACACAGTTAAGTGTATGCATATACTTACATACAAATATATTTATCAAACGAAATTATTATATAACATTAATGAATTAATCGACCTTATTATGCCACATAAAAATGCATACCTACATACGGAAAGTATGAACTATCAAAGGACATTACAGACAAAAAATTAATGTGAAGATGAAAAGGAAAATATAAGAAAAAGATACCAAAATAAAAACTATGAAAATTGTACTCGTATGCATATTCGTAACGATTAAAATTAGCAAAGCAAATAAAGAACAAACAGCAAAGAAATTGCAAACAAAAATTACGCTTTAAATGTTGTGTGATTAAATTTTAAGACAATTGATTGATTGCATAGTTTTACGCGATACGTTTCATATAAGAAAAGCATAAAGCAAAAACAAAAACCAAATATAAAGGCTATTTATTATCTATGTATATTTAGGATAATACAATTTTTGGTGGTAGCTGGTTAATTTCGTTAGGGATAAGTAGAATAAATGTAAGCGACAAATTAGGAGGATGAAGAAAACAACTTAGAAGGGCATGTGAAAGCCTACAAAATGTTCGCGAGAGTTGAAAATTAAACAATATTGACTGGAAAAAAAATAAAAAAATTATTCATCGTTAAATCATAAACTCTAAAATAAAATACAAGAATTTATACAGTGGTTCAAACAAATTTTGTTCGTAGAGTTTTTTTTACAAAATTCGCAATATTTTTCATGCCAATTTTGCTAGTTTTGTGTAAATATATATTTCATGCTACAATAAAAGCAACGCGTTTTAAAGTTTAAATAAAAAAATATATATTTTATGTTTAATAAAATCAAAATTTCAACAAAATTTCGGATTTTTTTTGTGGCAGTCTATAGAAAAATGCTTGGTATGCTGCTTCGTAGCCTATTAAATTCTTGTAGCTTTTTGCCAGTTTAAAGTAGCTCAAAATTCGCATTAATTTTCGAAAAAAAATTTGTTTTCGTTCATATATCGATTGCTCAACATTTTTATACATACATATGTGGAAAAAATTTTCAAATATCAAAGCAACTTTTAAGGCAATGCAAACTGCCACTTTGTTATATATATACCTTTCTGCTCAAATATGAACGAGACGTTATCACGGTTGTCTGCAACATCTTTAAGGCGTCTGAAGCCGAAATTTTGTTGGAATAACAAAATTTCAAACAAATTCTTTGTTCAACTTGAATTTCCATCGTTAAATTCGAAGAACACACTCGAGTTTGACTTGTTTACAGTAGCACAGAAAATAAACTATGTGACATATCACGCTGAAATTTGCCATGTAAGCTTATAACAGTCCTACCAAAAAACAAAAAATTTATTTTTGCCATATATCATCCGCGGACCGTTTTATTGATGGGGTCTCGTTCATATTTGAGCAGAAGGTATGTATATGTATATATCACAGAGAGAACGTAAGTTCGAATCTTGGTCAAACACGGTGAATTAAGAAAACTATTTTTCTAATAGCGGTCGGCCATTCAGGTGAAACAAAAGCAAGACGCACGCCACAAATAGGAGGAGTAGCTCGGCCAAACACCCAAAAAGAGTGTACGCGCCAGTTATATATATATATATATAAGCCTGTAAGCTCGAAATTGAAAGTGGCTCAAAATTCGGGTTGATTTTTTCTCTTTTTTTTTGGTGCCGATGTTATGCATTTTCTTCGATATAAAGAATGCCTGAGTTTTTGTTTTTTATTTCACATATAAACAGGTTTCCCGGACTTTTAACAGGGAATAACCAGAAAAATTCAAATTAAAAAACCTTGCGAACCTTTTGTAGAACTTTTTCAAAAACACTTGTAAAAGAAAAGTATGAAGAAATAGTTTGCTTGTACAATAAATTCAAATTTCAACTTAAGCAAACATATGTAAACGCATAGAATAGTAGAAAAATGATAAGTCGCTATAATAAACTTTAACTTCCGTTTGAGAAAACAATAAATTCAATGCCGTTCCATACTTTTTATGATTATGTAGCATTAAAGTAAAAGCGAAAAATATAAAAACAAAAACGACAAAAACAAATAACCGAAAAACACCACATTTACAACATATACATATGTACATTAACAAATACATAGCATTACATAATAACAAAGCGGGATGCATACATACATATGTATGTATAAGAGAGAAATATTTTTGCAATAGTGAAATGTTGGGGGTCAAGCGGAGGAGTAGCAGCGAACTTGACGCTAAGCAAGCGGCAACAGACGCATACACACAAAGCCAATGACGAAAAATAACATAAAACCAAAACAAAAAAAAAAAAACACAAACTAAACTCATATACTCGTCTGAAAATGACAAATGGGAATGCATACATAAGTACCTTCGGTTTTAGAACCTCAACATCAATAACAAAAACAAAAACTATACAAGAAACAAAAACAAAATAAGACATGAAAATTTCCATAAGCCATATATGTATATACCTATACATACATACGAGTACATGCATACATAGATAGTTGATAAACATACATGAGTACAGTAGAAAAAATACGCAAGAAAAACCCAAAACTTGTGGTGATATGAGGCTTAATAAGTGTTTCAGAGAATAAACACAAAAACAAAAATATAACCCACTCACAAATCAACCAAAATTAAACTAATTAACAAAAGGCAAATCAATAAGCAACCGAAACGAAAACTTTAAGCCAATACAGTGCAGCGAAAAGCAGTAGAAACTTAAAGTGTCTTTATCGAGGTGAATACCAAGCGTTATGAGCAAAACGGCAATGGGAGTCAGGGCAGAAAGAGCAATGAAAATTTTAATATATTGTATTTGTGCTAAATATATGTAAAGGTGTGGCAAAGATGCAAAGGTCAAGCTGAGGAAAAGTACAAGGTGGTACAAAATTAATCACTCTATTAGAAGATTTCTAATTTTTCCCAAATGCCGTGAAGTAGACAACTGTAGCATACAAACAAGCAAGCAATGGGGCGCGCAATGCACCATTATTAAGGCTCAAATACACAGATCAGTGATGGCCTCGGTAGTCTAGCGTAAGTGCACTAGCCTGCCATCCCAGAGATTGTGGGTTCGAATCCCACGTAAAGCACGGTTTTCGCACTTTTTCAAACTTACCTACTTTCTCATAAAAAAAAACTAATAATAATAATAATTTCATTCCTGAACTACAACAACCTTATCCTTCCAATCCTTACTCCCGCACAAAAAACAGAATCAGTAGAGAAGGGACGCCAATAACAGGAAAGAAGATGTCATACAGAAACTAAAAGCGCTAATAGAAAATTTTGTATAGCCCAGCCTATCAACCCGGCCTTCAAATGTTAGCAGCCTAATTTTCTCTTACTCTTAAAGACATTTTTGTTATAAGATGCAAGAGGAGATCTACTTTTTCCCAATTCTAAAAGCTAATTTGAACCATTTTAATGACCTCCACATATGTAGTTTTCATATTTTTATGAGCTCAAAGCCGGTAATAATAAAAAAAATAAACTTACAAATTTTTATTAATTTGTCAGTATTTCGACCGCAATTAGAAACTAGCTTCAGGAACTCTTGGCTGTGCCTGGTGGGAGCCGCGTAAACAGAACGTTGGTATAATTTTTGTGTTCGAAAACACGAGAAGCGTTTTCGTTTTTCCTTGTTAACTACACAGCTGCAGCACACAAACAGACAAGCAAAGTTCAAAATAAATATTTCCATCACTCAAAATAATTTGTTTTTTGTTAATAAAAACAATTTTCAAGAATAAAATTGCATGATTAATTTTGCGCCACCTTGTATTTAGTTATATATTCATATATGTATACGTATGTAGGTATAAGCAAATACATACATAATGCATATACATATATATTTTTGTAGGCATTGAGGAGCGAAAAAATTAAAGAAAAAAAGAGGAGCACATACCTATTGCTATATACATACATACATACTAAACTGTATACATGTATAGGAAAAACAAAAACAATTCGGTGTTTTAGCTTTAAGTGAAAGACAATTTCGAAATACTTTGAATTTACAAATACTACTAACAAAAAAGTTCACTAAAAATGAATGCATACAAATACTTAGCAAAAATATATATAAATAGAGCGAGCAAAAAAAATATATATACTTACATAATTAAGGAGGGGAATTGGCGCGCGTATATTAAAACACAAAAAAACCAAAAACACATAGATAAATATATATATAAAGAATAGCGATGTTTTAATTCGATGTTTTAAATATATGTGTCTGTTTATATATAATTGAAACTATTTAAAGAAAAAAAAACAAAAAACATGATTACAAAAAATACAATGAACTTAATTTTAATGTAAACGTTGCTTTAAAAAAATATATACAAGCAGAGAAAAATTTATAAAAAATATAAATTTAAGAAGTAACATACATACATAGTGCATATGTATATAATACATACATACACATATGCATGCATAAAAATAAAAAATAATATTCGAAGCGGAAAGCAGGCTTAAGAGATGGAGTGAGGGCATGAAGGTGAAAGAAGCAGACGAAACAAAATAATGTCATGATTTCTTGACTGGCTCAAATATTAGGCGAGCAAAAAATCTCCACCTTTTTTCGCTTTATTTCAATGATGAAGTTGAAATTTTATTTTTGAAATATTTTATATTTGCTTTGGTAAGTTTCTTCTTTTCAAGATGCGAAAAGTGGCTGCAATGCAGCTTTTATTGCAATATTATCGTTTGCATATCAAAGTATAAGTCGAAGAAGATCAATTATCTAAAAAAGTAAAGAATGTTCAAAATATATAGTACTAACACTTCACAGAAATCAATCGGAGCGTTCGATCTTTTTAAAATTACTTGCTGCGATTTAATTCTGCAGAAGTTATGGCTTTTTTCCCCCTACTTTTAATTTTTTTCCCACAGTCTTAACTTTGAAGAGCAAAAACTTTTACCAGTAGATTCCGAGCTGTAAGCGATATTTTTCTTTTAAAGCTATGCCACGAATGTCAAGTAAAAAAATTGTTTAAGCAAGTAGTGTTTAAGCCCAATGGGTGTAACGGTGTAATAGTTGGTGTTGTTGTTGTAGCAGTGATACTAAGCCCTGTCAGTGTAATGTATATCACCGGTCGACTTCGTCTTACTCATCTAAAGGTAGGCCCAGAAAACTTGCTAGTTCGACAGGTTGGGTCCAGAGTGAGTTAGATGAGTGGGTTTAGTGAGGCATTTGAAAAGGTGATTAGTGTCGTGCACCAAATTTTAGGTGTACCCTTTGACAGTTTGCTCTTCTTCTCTGCAATTGCCATTAAAGTCCAAACTCGCACGAAGGACCTCAAATCGCTTGCCGGCAGCACTTGGGGCAAGGACAAAGAAATGTTGCTAACGACATTTAAATGAATTGGCCGGTCAGTTCTAAACTACGCTGCGTTTGTCTGGTCGCCTAGAACTAGTGACACGCAGTGGATAAAGCTCCAGACTTACCAAAAACTTACCACTGATTTTCGAACAGCGACAGGTTGCCCCCATGATGTCCTCTCTTCAACACCTTTACAACGAGACATAGATTCTTCCGATAAAGGAGCATAATAAACTACTCAGCAAAGAGTTTTTGGCTGGGTACTACCGCAGGTTTCACCCTTGCTTGCGCCAGAGCAACCTCTCAGGCACGTCAGAAGACACCTCCTCAATTACGCCGACGAGATCCAGGACAAAACGAACAGACATCTACTGCACCAGGCAGTGTTTAGACAGACAATAAACGACATTCATCGAGAGACCATCACCACCTTCTCGCGCTCCCGACCACCGAATGCCGTAATCGGAGTCCAACCACCACCTACAGCAGATGAAGATCTCCAGCTTCCCCGTGAGACCCGTTCTGGATATTGTAACAGGTTAAACTCCTACTTATCCAGAACTGACCCCGACATACTAAACATATGTCCTGCATGTGAAAGACCCCGCACGACACTAACCACGGTGTTATAGTTTATGCAACTGGTTCCAAATATCTCTCTGAATACTTTTCAATTCCAACTTTTACCTTCACTGCGGCTCAATATATTTCTTCACTACGCTCAAGCATGCTCAAGAACAATTATCGAGCTATTTTTCGAAAAGTATAGTCGGAAATAATAGAAAATTACATTAAAAGAAATTAATAGTTGCAATAAGTGCCGATATGGCCAATTGGCGGGTGTGGTTTAAGTAATTTGTTGTGCAAAAAAATATTTAAGATTCATCTAAAATTTACGGCTTCTTGCAATTATTGGAACTTATAAAAAAATAACTACTTTTATTGGCAACTTCTATTTAGATTGAGACGCAATGGTGAACTTCGTAAAATTTCTACAAACTTCTAAAATCTACAATTGGTATGGATCTAATATTAAGAGTGAGTCGCAACAGTGGGGGGCAACCAGTGGAGTCAGTTTCCAAAAATAAGAACTGAGTAGTGCATAGCCAGCGTTCATAGTTTGTCTTTATATCAAATCACATTAACCAGCCCTCGGCATAGCTGAAGGCGTTCTTGCGTGGGCATGAAACATCGAATGATCGAAAGGTTTTTTCTAACAGTCTTTTTTTAGCACGCAGTAGCAATCATCCGACTGTATTTCTGCCATAAAAAAGCTTCAAAAATTTCTCATAAAAGACCATCTGCCGATCAGAGATTTAGTAATTATAAATCGACATAGAAAACTATGTGATCCTTTCATTTTCGATATGTGATATGTTCCCAATTCGGTCTAAAACAAACAATTTGAGCTATTCCGCCGGACACAATTTCAGGTGAATCATTAAGTGACAAATATTATAATTAAAGTCAGGTTGGATGATGGCTCCCAAATATATGAATGCTTACTTAGATGTGAATTAGAAATCCATCAATTGTGGTATTACTAAAGGAGTAAAAGGTAGCAGCAAAAAGGAATATATAAGTGATGAGTGACCGAAGGACGACTATTTACGGTTGTGTTAACCACTTAATGCCTCTTATTGAGTTCAGCAAACTTGTTATTTCCGCAGCTGTAAAGAAAATAGTTAGCGCAAAGATTCCTTAATCTTAGACTCGTGAAAACAGAGCTGCTGAAGTTTAAGTGATGAGATAATTTCATCTCAATGGGTGCTTAAAGGATAATGCGCGATAAATACGCGTTTTGTGGCGTGCGAAATAAATAGTGGATTCAGATTTTAAAAATTAGTTACGTAAATGCCGAATTCGGCATATTTATGTATGCATTTTCTGTTAAAAGTTTATTTTTATTTGTTTTGAGGCAATATTGAAGACTTTGATACTATTTCGTATGTTATAAAAGCAAAAATGCCGTCCGGAAAGTCTCAGAATCCATGGTACAAATAGTTGTCCATTTGCGTGTGGAAGGTAAAAACATAAGAAAAATTGCAAAAATTGCTAAATTAAGTGCAGCTACTGTGCTAAAGATTCTTCAAAATCCCAAAGATTACTTAAAACAAGGAAAGCGTGGCCGTCCTTCTATTGTTGATGAGCGAACAAAGCGTCGTATT
The DNA here is from genome assembly GCA_037575425.1 of Anastrepha fraterculus. NCBI lineage: Eukaryota > Metazoa > Arthropoda > Insecta > Diptera > Tephritidae > Anastrepha > Anastrepha fraterculus. Next base: position 94,360 of record JAYXIM010041160.1, on the reverse strand, counting down.
AAGTATTTAGCAGTAGTAGTATCAGTATTTGAGTACTGATGATTACATCAAATACTAAAACAGGCTGCATAAACCTAAGTTAAAACCGTGCCATGAATAGGCTCCAATGAAATTCGCTGACAAATATAAAGTTTGGTCGGAATAGTGACTTAACGTCAATGATGAGAAAAACTTCAACTTAGACGGACCACATGAAAAGAAGTATTGGAGAGGCACTCGCCGCGAAAGGATAACTTGCTATGTCCGAAATTTTGGCGGCGGTCCTGTTGTTGTTGTTGTAGCAGCATAAACATTCCCCATTAAATTTTCCAACTTGGTGCAAAATTTTTAAATATTCAACTACTTTTCATCGAAATTTCAAACTTTTTAAGCTGAATTTTTAGAAAACTGAGTACACAATTTTATAGCTCTTTGAATTCTTCTCAAAAAGGAGCAAATAAACAAATATTTTTGAACAACTTATGGCTCCAAAATTCAGATAATACTTCAATTAAGTACAGTTTATTTAGGCAAATTTATTTTTCACACTAACTTGCTCTCTCTCTTTCTCTCTCTGTCTTTCTGCGCCACAATGCATGTATATATATGAAATTATTTGTAAAAAATAATAAATATAAATAAAATATAATCAAAATAAATGAAGAAAAAATCGTATTCGCATTCGTGTAACTCTTAAAGCGTTCAAAAATATTTTTCGTTAAAGAATTTAACGTGTTTCGAAGAAAAATCAGAGAAAAAATACTAAAAAAAAATCTACGTCTATGTATAAAAATCGTTACGTATATACATATATGTATATATATATATATATAATCTATTTATACAATAAAATGTATAACTTATGACTTAACTTTTACATTTTCGAATTACATTAAATTTCTTTGCGTATTTTAAAGAATTTATAAATTTAAAACCAAAAAAAAAAATAAGAAAGCGACATTTATACAAAACCAAACGGCGTGACGATACACTACATACAATGAAAAATGAAACAAAAACAAAAACAAATTTAAATAACTATTACACTAAGCCACACAGAGGCATGTGCGTATGGATGTACACTTATTAAAGACTTAATACTTAAAACTCTACCCGATATAGATCGTTCGATACGTTTTGTTGAACAAATGCATACTACTTAAACACATTCATACACACATACATACATACATATTACATATACACATTTTAGATTCTTACATATATACATTTTACATATTTACACACACAACAAAAAACTACTCGAAATACGGCAGTACGGATTACAGTAAACTGTTATAAAAGCTTTATGCGTTTTAAAGTACAATAAACAAATTTTAAGCTAAACTTTGACGTATGCCCTGTATACAAATAAACAAAGAAACAAAAGCTTAGAAAATACTAAATATTTGGCAACAAAAATGTGTGGCAACATAGTAGAAAAAAATTAATTGTTTCAAAACATGTGTGTACATTTGCTAAGAAAAAAAGGGGTATTCAAACACTCATTTGTTATTCGCATGACGAAGCGTTGCTATTGTTAACACCCAAACCGGAAATAGTACTGAGAAAATATATTTATAAATGCTGCCGCAAATTAAATAAGAATATTTAATAAAAAATCACTTGAATAAATTCATAAGCGCACCATAATCCAAAAGTTCTTTTTACAGAACAAATCCAAAATATATGCAAGCAAATTTACGTGCCAACAACGCAGTGTGAATACCCCGAAAATGTTATTGTTTCCCTGACTATTGAAATTTGAATGTTTAAATAAAAAATTTTAACACTTCTCGCTCACGAAATTGTGTTCAGTCAAACGCGTAGCATACATACATATGGATTAATGAAAATTTGTTAATGAACAAAAGAACCAAAAAAAAAATGTGTTCACGACATTCTTCAAAACGGCGAAACTGCCACACAACGCAAGCGAAATTTCCACTAATCGAAATAAGTAGGAGGAAATAACAACAAACAAAAAATTTAAATTGCCAAATCGTGTTACATACAAACAATGCATTAATACATACATATTCTCGTATGTAACTGAAGAATAGAGTGTGCAGCTACAATCAATTTCTTAGTAACGAATTTATAAATGATTTTAAGTGTAAATGCTCTATGTGAACAGAGAATAAGTGCGAGTTGCAAGCGAGTAATTAGTGATGGGTAGTAAAAGTGAGAATAAGAATAATCAGTGAAATCTAGCGATTGGGGGGAAGTTTATCGATACCAGATGAGTTTCAAAATATGAAAATAATTTTTTTAGCTAAATATTTATATGCAATATTTAATTTTAGTTCAAATCAAATCAGTCTCCAAGCAGAAAGAATTACATTTTGTCAACGTAAGTACTATTCGCTTAATCAAACGAGGCAGGTGTGACATTTTTGCGGGCACAAGATGTGTTCTGAAAGTAAGGTGAATTTTCACATTTCGTAAACGTACATTAGCAACATACATTCGACTTCCGAGCTGCCCTGAACATATGTTTCATATTCCAACTTTATTGCATATTTAGTTTGTTCTCGACGGATATAAAAGTAAGACCTGATTGACTGATTGAAATGTGGAAATACACGAGGGTCATTTGAAAGGTCCGTGCAATAAAAAATACTTCATTGTTTGGGGTAAACTTTTCTCATTTTGCGACATAGTTTCCTTTTATGCTTATACATTTCGTCTACCGCTGCTCTAGTTTGTTGATCCCTTTCGAATAATAGAATTTGTTCAGGTCTGAAAAATAGCCATTTGTTTCTGCAATCACCTCCGCGTTTGAATAAAATCTTTTTCCCGCCAGAGATTTCTTCAAATTGGGGAACAAATAGTAGACCGAAGGATTTGTAAAAAAAATTGTGGCAGAAAATTTCCAATTTATAATTCGATAACCGAAGACCATAATAGCCAGTGATTTAGTTTCTGTTTCATAATTATTGCTCTTCTAATAAATAAAATAAATAAATGAAAATTAAAAACAAAATTTCAATTATAAAATTGGTCACGCTTAAATGTCGAAAACAAATATTATCGATAATAATCGAGACTTTTCCATTATTATCGACTATCTATTATTTTTCGGGATGATAAAAAAATTAATAATTATTAAAATTAATAATTATTGTGCATAAATGTCAAAAGAAAATAGTCTCGATAATAATCGAGATTTTTTCATTATTATCGACTATCGATTATTTTTCGAGATTCACTTGAAGAGATTTTATCTATTTGATGTGTACCGATAAAAAATAAATATTTTAATTTTAATTTACCGATTAGAAAATTTCTCGCGCATAACTGAAGAAAGAGAGTATAATCGATAAAAATCGGGACTTTTCCATTATTGTCGACTATCAATTATTGTTGATAACAATTTTTTGTTTTTAATTTTAATTTACCGGTTATAAAATTTATTGTGCTTAAATGTCGAAAGAAAATATAATCGATAATAATCGTTACTTTTTTATTTTTTATCGACTGTTGATCATTTCTCGGAATTAATTTTATAAGACTAACTATCACATGACTCAGAAATAATTGCATTATTGTGTTTAGAAATAAGAAAAATATAATAAAACGGACAACACATTTTATTCATAAATTATCAATTATGAAAATTTTATTCCTCGGAAAATCTTAAAAATATATAAACAATAAAAATTCAAATATGCATGCATAAATTTAGAAACTGTGCCGCTCTTATTTGGCGCATAAGGCGAAAATTATGAAATTATAAGATTGATCGCGCATAAATATCTAACGAAAACGGAAGTTATAATCGGTTATAAACTATTTTTAAAGATTTTGATTAATAATTAATACAAGCCATTGGATATATCGAATCAAGAAAAATTAATTGACATTATACAAAATTTTGAGGCTTATCGTTTGTTCAATTAACGGTTACTTTTTACACATCCACACATATTCAATCGAAAAAAATCGTATACTTATCGGCAATTATGGAATCCTATCAAGTCTGTTTACTCAAATATTCATACGTAATTCGAAATATCGAATGCGGATAAACATTTTAACATAGTAAATTTTTAGATTTACTGGTAAATATTAAATAAAGTTATTCAACTATACCGATAATAGCGTTAAACAGATTCTTGATTTTAAAATTTCCAGCAATCTATCGGCCATTTGTTTAAATTGCAATTTAGGAACTAATATTTTTATAAGCGAAGATCTTCAGAAGCTAAGGAAAATTCTACTATTTTTATTAAAAAGAAATAAGATCGACCATTTTTAACCACATGTACCGTATATAGTGCACTTTAAGACTTTGAAAGTATCGATAACACGTAATTAATTATCGAACTGAAAATCGCCTTCAAATATTTAGTACTCGTATTTTCAAATAGTAATTTTTATTTATTTATCGATATTTCGACTTCAACTGAATAGAAGTCATCTTCAGAAATGAAAAAATTTTTTTTCAAATATAAGAAAATTTATTTTCGAAAAATTCGAATTTCCAAATTCGAGCGAAATTTCTACGGTCTTGCATTAATTGGTTAGTTATTGTATTTACTTGAATATCCAGCGCAGCAACAACTAGGAAGTAGTCAAAAATGGTTTGACAAATGAAATGTGTCACCCAACATTAATTACTCGCTACACTTTTAATCAACCCAATAAATTTGAAAATTCCCATAATTATGAATTTATTTAAATTGGAAACGATATAAACGAATTTCGCAACAGAGTGAGACAATTAAAGCATACCAAAAATATTCCAAATTTCAATTGAGAAAAGTATAAAGACTAAAGTAAGTTTTGGATAAATCATCAAACAACAATCAAGCATATGCCAATTCACATACAAACACACATCTATCTAACTAATGAGAATAAAACGCAAATCAAGAAATCTACCACTAAAGCCACCATAGAAATATGTAGAAAATGTTTACAAATTTTCCACTCGAAAACTTACAGGTATAAACCAATTTTACTTTTTTATTATGACTTAGATTTACTACTTGTACTTACTAACGGAAAAAAGTAGCACTCGGAAGCGGACTAGCAGGTAACAACAGAAAAAACAAAATCAAAGAAACAAAAAACAGCGGAGAAAGAAGTTTTTGTGCGTAAATTCAGCCCACCCGTTAACTCTTTAAGTGACTAAATTTTTGAACTGCTAATAAGATGAAAACTAAACAAAGATCTGAAATTGTAGAAACGAAACGTCTAAATTGTAAATATTGTTTAGTTCCATGTTATAGAGTTGAAAAAACTCTCATGCGAGAGAAATTAAAAATTGCACATACCCAAAACCAAATACATTGAAAACCAAATCGTTTTGGCGCACAAGCACTTGCAAAACATTTTTATTGAAATTAAAGCAAATTTGCAATTGTTTAAATAAACTAAAAAAACCATATGAAAGTTAATTGACTTGTAACGTCGATTTGAAAAAACGCAAAAAAAAGAAAAACAAATTTTTCACTAACTGAAGCAACAAAAAATAATAGGTTTTCAGCTTTTTAAAATACCTATAATTTCATTTCCTTACTTGCCTCTCCCAACTGGAAATGCTTTAAATGTTTTCTAAAATGCTATTAGAAAAACCAAAAAAAAAAAATAAGCATGCGAGTAAAATAATATTATTACAAAAACAAAGGGCACATCCAGTTAGCCAACGCCAACCATAAACTATAAACCAAAGTTAATTGTATTTAAATGTCTATTATATTCAATGTTAGCCTGCTGAAAGTGAATACCAGTGAACTACTATGCAAATAACAACAAAAAGAAAAAGAATCAGAAAACGATAAACAGCGAAAGTGAACGGCCGAAAGTGGTGTAGCAATGAATTTTTTAAACTTAAGAAATTCCACTTGAATTTAAGCAACCCCAAAAGTGGATTATGACATTTTGAAATGGACAATCCCAGAGCGCAGATATTTTGGTACAAAGTGAATAAGCGTCTAATTAAACGAAATGTAAGCCAATAAAAAGCAGAAATAACAAATGGAAAGCTTAATAAGAAATAGTATAAAATTTTCAACAAATAAAAAAATAAAATTTCAAAAAAAAAAATATAAATAAATAATAAAAGTTTCAAAAAAAGAAAAAATAGATGTAAAGCCGAGAAAATCTATTGTATTAAGATGCAAACGAAAGAACACAACTTCTTGAATGGCGAGGTAAACGTAGTAATTTATGTTTTATCAATGCTTTGAATATTCGGTTTTTTTTTCAATTTGAAGTAATTATGCAGAGAAGTTCGTTAATATTGAGCAAACCTTGTAATAGTTTCCAAAGTCCATAAATTAACATTGTAAAGAAAAATATTAAGGTTGGAAAGAGACCATTTTGTAGGAACCATAAAGGATAAAAATTGTGAAGTCTTTTTTAAAAAAACGAAGCAAAAGGACATTATAAGACACCAGGCAGTTACTTAATGGAAAATGACTACGAAAAAAAATAGCCGATTAAAAATGTGTACTTTTTTCAATTTTAACTGCATAAAAGAACTATAAATGATTTTTTTTATATTTAAAACATTTTCGGAAATAGCAGAAAGGAAAATAATTGCACTCCAATTGTACAAAATTAAATATATAAACAATTTATAAACACTTTTTTTGTTTAAAATATTTTCGAAAACAACAGAAAAAAAATTATTGCATTCTGATTTTACAAGATTAACTGCATTTAAGAATTATAAATGATTTTTTAATATAAGGAATATTTTCGAAAATAGTAGAAAAGAAAATATTTATGTACCAATTTTTCAAAATTAACTGCGTAAAAGAGTTATAAATGTGTTTTTTTTGTATTTAAAATATTTTTGAAAATAGCAGAAAGGATAATAATTGCATTCCAAATTCTCAGAATTAAATGTATAAAAGATTTATACTTTTTTCATTGCAAATATTTTCGAAAATAACAGACAAGATAATAATTGCATTCCAATTTTCGAAAATTAAATGCATAAAAGAAATTTTCATACTTTTTTCAATATTTACGAAAATACCAAAACTGAAAATAATTGAGTTCCAATTTCTCAAAATTAACTGCATAAAACAATTATAAATGTTTTTTTATATTTAAAATATTTTCGAAAATAGCAGAAAGGAAAATAATTGCATTCCAATATTAATTTTTTTTTCATTTTTTTAGCTTCCAAATAAAAATGTAAAACGTATTAAAACTGAAAGCCATTAATTTATTGTTCGTTGTATTGTTGAAACCAAATAAAATGTGAATGATACAAAAATAAATAAAATAAAATAGAAAATAAAAATATATCGAAAAAGTAAAGAAATTGTAAAACAAAATGAATTTGTTGTTAAATGTATATGTTGATGGTATTAATTGCGAATAAATGGCCAGGAAGCGAAACGTCTTTTAATTGGCGGGCATATTGAAATAAATTAACCTGGTACTGTACATTAGGATGTATCATCAAAAAAGTTGAGGTTTTTCCCACCGGTATTATAAAATTTACTATATATTAGAACTTCCACCAAAATATTTCGGAAAAATATTAAAATTCATTGAATATAACCAATTGGAAAACACTTCCAAAAATCGAGTTTTCCAAAAAAAATTATTTTCGAAAAAATTTTTCCCCCAAAAAACACCTCAGATCATGGCAGAATTTTAGTTCGAAAAGTCTGCAGAAAAATTTTTAAAAAATTTACCAACGGAATTTAAATAATGACATTTTTGGAGGTACTTTCAAGTCACATAACTCTAAACATTTAAATATTTATCCGAAATATTTTGACGGAAGTCTTTGAATATAATATATTTTCTATTTTCGATAAAATAAGACAATACCATTTTTTTCTGTATGAAGAATGGTGCACCCTACTGTAGAAACATAGATGAATTAGAAACCGACCGACAGGAAACATCTGACTTAAAGCAAAACAATAGTAATGGAAATAATAGTGGTGTGAATACATTCAAATATTCTCATTTGGGAGGCATGTCTTTATTTCACGAATGTGGGATGTTTAGCTTAGAAAGAGTGTTGGATTTTGATAGAGACGAGAGAGGGAGAGTTTATAAGGTATAACCTTTTAGCCATTGTTGTCATTTCATTTTGATAATCCGGCTGTGGCACACAAATATAGTGCGACTGGTTAACTTTTATCAAAAAAATGAATCTTCAGGCTCACAATTTCTCAATATAGTAATCGCGCAATTATATACTTAAAGGTACCATTTACTTAAACAAGGGGACTTATAGCAAAAAAATGTATAAAGATAAGAAGTTGCAATCCCGATACGTTAAGCTAAAAAAACTCCGGTAAGAAATTTCACCCTACAAACTACTGTTTTGTTTTTGTTTGGACTTGTTCAGATTTCGATTTGAATTCGAATTTATATTGCGTTGGTACAAATGTCCCTTACCTAATTAGCCATTTTCCATTTTTGGTTGGCTTTGAAAGATGTAAAGGTTTCACGTTGATTAGTTTAGGGAGATTGGGGAGAATCGAGGATAGTTGGAGTTTTAGGTAAGCTCGTTCAACCCTTTATTTATTTGAGCCTGATAGCTCGTAATATTTATGGTGGATACAGATTTTGCCTGCCGTAGTCCCATTGTTTGGTGCCAGCAAACCTCCCTTAGCCCTAGCTTTACACTCCTAAGCTTATCCTTGATGGTTGTCCCACAGTAAGGAAGGGCTCGGGTCCTATTGAAGGTGAGGTCGCAGCTAATACGTCCGTTATTTCGTGCCCAGTTATACCTCTGTGTACTAGGACCCAAATTAGCTGGATGTGTGTTCCTAGTAGATTAGGTTTCTCGATACACTCAAGCACCAGTGAGGACTTGATCTCAGAATGTCGACTCGCTTACTCCGGAAATGTCTGCCTAAGTTTATCTCTGCACATAGATACATGGCATACTTCTCCGCTTGGAAGATGCTTGGAAAACTACCCATCGGCACAGAGCGTTTGGTTGTGGGGCCGCAGATTCCAACGCCTACGCCTTTTGGGGTCTTCGAGCCATTAGCGTACCAGTGCAGGATACACTTCTGGAGTTTCTTTTCAAAGCAGGTATACTCCAGTTTAACTTATCGAATTTGTTGATCATCTCTGGGTAGCTGGGTAAGTGGGAGCTGCAGCCTCAGCACTTCCATGTTTTTAGATGATATAACTTTTCCTCTCCCGTAGCGTTTCCTAGTAATATTCAGCAGAGTCGCTCTTACTGGGAAGAGTTTCTTGGTGTGACGCGTCAATGACTATTGTACACTCGCAGTGTGCACCTTCAATTCACCATTTACCTTTGAGATATGCACCGATCTGCTAGGTATATGAATTTATAAAAGAGTTCAACGAGCTGCTCACTTTTAAGGTAGAAGAAATTTTAACTCAACTCGATTAAATAAACGTGTTTTGGTGTGCTAGGCGACTTCTGTTTCGAAATTAGATTCAAATAGATTTTGACTAAAAGGCAGAGCAAGACCGAAAAAAGAGGGTCGGCGTGGATTTAGTGAGCAATCGCCAGCATAGGAGACCAGGGGAACCCCCTCTGGTGGTTGGGAGAGTTTCGAGATGTAGAAATGAAAGGGTGAAAGAACACCAACCTGCGTTACATCTTACTTGATCCTCCGCTGTTTGGAGTTTTGACCTCGAGAGATGACTGACGAACGCCGACCACTCAAGATGGTTCGCTGACCCATTATTCGACTGTAGAATATCATCTAGCGCTACTAAGACAGTCCTCTCACGGGGGCGGCCTTGGTTGAGCCCGCGGTTTATCTAGGTGTTTATGGAGGTGAGTGCTGTGGTGGTACTCTGCGGAATCTAAGCTGATGTGGGACTGGGGTCAGATGTTTCGTGTAGAAAGATAATAGGAAGGCCTCAAGTGTTTTCACTACTAGAGAAAGGAGAGTTATCGGACGATAACACTTTCCCTTGGTTAGCATTGGTTAGCAGGATACCCAGGCTTCCCTGTTTTCCACTTGCCAGAAATTATGAGAGTGACCATATACACGTTGAACACCTTTATGAGATATCCTACTTCCAATGGGTTTCGGTTTTTCAGTATCAACATGGTAAGCCCATCTGAGCCAACGGCTTTAGAAGCTTTTGCCTTTTTGATAGCCACCTGAACTTCATCGCTGGAGAAAGCAAGTGGCGCACGGTTGTTCGGCAGTTTGTGCAGCTGTCTGGTGGTATGACGCTTGGACCTATCAAACGGAGGATTCAATATGAAGTGCCGGTTAAAATAGCTAGCGCATCGTATCTTAATCTTCAAAAATTGGACGTATCGAATGGACCATGTAAGTCGTAGCCGTAGCGGACATATGACGGATACGATATTCAAAAAATAAAAGCCATACAATTATCTAGCAGATTATAATAAAAAAATTCATTCCAACAATATTTCTGTTTTGTATTATCCTTTCAAATTCTCAAGCTCTTAAAAAACACCCCATATATTATGCATTCATATATCATTCGAAAACCTATTTCCACTAGCGGAGGGAAGTGAGTGGTCTTTTCAAAAAAATTGATTTAGGGAATGTTACGTTTAGGTCCTTAAGTGTTTTTGTTCTGATGAAACTTGAGCAAATATTAAAATTCGGACCACAGATTTTTAGATAGAATTTCATTTAGAAGAAGCTAACAAATGCTCAGCACTTGGAACGAGGAACAATACCCTTTCACCCATGGGAGTCTCATACTCCCTACGCTTAAAATGCATTTCGCAATGGTTATGATTGATAGGCAGAATGCATTTAGAACCTAGTTGGCCTAGATAGACGGAGGCGTTAATCGAGATTAAACGAATCTATATCTCAGGAATGAAGTCCAACTAATGCGGTTTGACAACTAGACTTAATTCTCATAATTTAAGCGGATTAGGGGAATCTTCGATGGCAACAGTGTCGAAAAATGAAAGTTAATATCTATTGTGAATGAAAAATATTGAAACTCTTATAGAGAAGAACAAGAAAGACTGTATGCAATGCTATTTTGCACAAACAGTAACAGATCAAAATTACATTAACTGATTTTTTTAAACAAATAATTATTTTTTTGTATCAGGGCAGCTAAAACCCGCATTTGCTGCCTGCGGTGAATCAATAAACAAATCAGCTGTTGACTAATCCGCGCAATAAGCGTCAGTCACACGACAATTTTAATCAGAATTAACTGCGCCGATAATCCGAAATAACGCCGCCGTCTGTTTAGGCTATAAGGACAATGAATCTCAAACAGCAATATCATTAACGCGGTTGAACTCTAGCATAACCCTCTGCTTAGAGTATTCCAACTCAATAGATTCTAACTTCAATGACATTATTCGTGCTCTATACATTTGCAAAATATTTGGAATAATGGAGATGCAGCAACCTGCTTCTTCTCCACACTAAATGCAACTTTTAGAAATCAACTATAAGACAGAATGTCAGATAATGTTTTATGTTGATATTGAGCATAGCAACTAAGAATTTTTTCTATAACATCTTGCGTATGAATTAGTTTTTTGATTAGCAATCACTTCGAATCACTTACCTTATAGTAAACATCCGGAACATATTGCTTATCCGTTGATTCGCGTACATAACCCAATTCGGGTGCATCTTTTGTAGGTATTAGGCAATTGTCACGCACCAAAGCCATACATTGAGCTGACACAGCATAACCCTCTGTATGCACTTGCTTGCTGCTATCGCCTGGAAGCAAGAAGCAACATTAGTTACACAAGTTTTAAAATTTACTAAAAATAGTACAAACCTGTTACACACACAGTGACAAATTTCGATCCAAAGTATCCGCTAGAACCATATTTACATGCATTGGGGTGACGATTTTGCAATTCGCCAGCTGTGATGCACTCTTGCGCAGTGAGGAAATGTGTCTCAATGCCTCGCAACTGCTTCACACTACCAATAGCTGGATCGTCAGTGATAAGGTCGGTAAATATCCAACCAACCTGTTTAAAAAATGCAAAATTTTTTTTTATTTGAGTCATTGTTTTTTGAAGAATTACAAAAAAAAATCTCCTACTCACCTTCTTCAAACCCAAAGCTTGTGCTAACTCGTCCACCTCAGCAATCGCTTCATCGTCCAGTAAACGAATAGAATCGCGTGTAGATTCTTGCGGCGGCTCATAAATGGCTGCAACGGTTGCACGTATGCCAAGTGGTACATCAGCATGCACTTCATAGGTGCCATAAAGAAAACCCATTCTCTGATGTGCTGTGGTGCGCCAATAGTCCAGAAAGCGTTCAACTATAGTTGGATTCTCAAACATAATATTATCGACATGTCGATAAATTTGTCGATTCAAGGTTACAGCCGAAGGCTGACATTTGGAACAGATACCCTTGGGCCATGGTGGATGTTCACGACAACCGGGCTTAATACGACAATTGATATCATCAAATCCCACATATTTACCGCGATCAATCCCTGACTTTTGCTTGCGTATGAACGAATGGAAGGATAAGTGCTTGATTTTCTGCTCCTTCAAATAGTTATCATCGTATGGTTCGATTGGTGAGCAATGAACACAACGGCCGTTAGCATTGTGACGGCAACTAGCAAAAGAAAGAAAAATAGGTGACATTACGATTGTAAAATACAATTTTCTTTAATATAACTTACAGTTTCGGATCGCGTGCGCGTTCAATTAATCCATCCATTTTAGATAGAGTCTGATCTACTTCATCTTCCACTACTGCGGCTGAAGGTTGAAAAAGTTTAGAAACACTTGTGGGCGGTAAAGTAGTGCTAGAGCTTTCAAAGTCATCTATAGCTGTGGTGCTAGTACGCTAGAGAAGAGAGTGAAAGAGAGATAATATTAATGAAAAATATTTGATTTAGAATTATTTTAATTCAAGTTTGACTGCGCTAAAAATGTATTCCATTAGCGTCTTTTTGAAATTCAAGTAACATTTAGAACAAAATTATTGCACTAAAATTTGAAATGTTTAAAAATATTTTCGTTTTAACGCCTTACCGCATATGGGCCCATACTATATGGCATTGCAGATTTGGTTCAATTTTATTCATTAAGTAAATATTACAAAATATTATACTTCACACTATTTTAATCTATCAAATATATATTTAGCAAATAATATAAAAAACCAAAAAAATTTCCTATGATTTTATGACATTTCGAAATAACCTCACTTTTGTGCAAGTGGGTGAAAAAGCAGAATTGAAGTGCGAGTGATTCATTTTCAAAACACGATAATAGAGTAAAACGTAAGCACTTTTTGACCAAAACAAAAATATTTTCATAGAGTCGGTATACTCATAACAATTTTTCGCTTTTCAACTGCTTTCTATACCCTACAACTATGACTCCGTAACAAACAATATAAAACGTCCACAATATTTTTCGATTAATGTCTTATTGGTAATTAAATAAAGCTATTTCCACCGCGAAACAATTTTCTTTTTTTTTTTAAAGCTTTGTAAATTCATGCAGTAAAGGGTTAATCGAGATATTTATGTACATCTTAAAATCATTTATAATTTTAAAGTACCATTTGACTTTTTTAATTAACTAAACGAAAGGGAAATGTATGTTGGAAGAGTGCAAAAAAAAACGTTTTGAGGTAAACCAACATAACGGAACCTACATAGTCCTGCCATAAGTTCTGTTACAAGTTAAGTCCGTTATAGATATGAAATTATAATGATTTTTTAAGGAAGCTAGTTTCATTTTATATTTAAAAAAAGTTAAGTTCTCATTCGAAATGGTCACAATTCGCTTTTATACAAGCCTTCAAACGATTAGACCATTCAACTATTGCAGCACGCACGGTCGAGGTCGCTGTTCGAGACCAAATTTCTGTGAGGTCTTCGGCAGGCTATGTTCTCCAATTCTAACCACGAATTGTAGCCCAAGAGATTCAGATCTGGACTTCGAGACAGCCCATCTTCTACGGATATGAACCCAGGATTATTATATTTTAGCCACTGTTGGGTGGTTTTTGCCTTATGGGCTGGAACGGAATCTCGCTGGAAGATCCAACGCTCTCCATTGAAGAGAGTACTGCTCAACTGCTTCATCATGCCTTCTAAGACATCCTCCTGGTACACTTTTGCCCCGGTCTTAACCTCTTTTTCGCAGAAATGAAGAAATGTAACGCCATTGCAAGGCACTCCCCACCAAACCATTCGGAGGTTGTATGCTGGCCACGCTGAACCATTGGAACAATATTTTTTTACGTCTTTAGAAGTTTTAGCATAGATTTTGTCTGTTTGCTTTTTATTATTATTATTATTATTACTATTTAGTGACTGGTATGAATACCAGTACTAAAATTATGTTTGAGCATTGGCTGCAGAGGCCATCAGCTCTGTGTCGTCTGTGGGTGTCTGGATTATTTGTTATATTGTCATTTCGATTGTTTTAATGAATTTGCTTATTTTTTCGATGTTTGAGTGACTGGGAATGGCGAGGATGTCGCTTATTTGTTCTGAGTTTAGTATTTCTTTTCTTGCGTTGGCGTGATTTGGACATTTGTTGAGGATGTGGACCAATGTTTGGTTTGTGTTGCAGGTTTGCTTTTTAAAAACTTCTTCAACAGTGAAAATTTTCTCATCTGTGAAAATATTTTCATAACCGTTGAGCGTGTGCCACCGAAGAAGCTGCTCGCATTTGTCGAAAAATTTCCAGTTGAGCGACGGAAGGCTTTTATGTGGAGATCATCTCTAATTAGTCTTCGAATGGATCTGCTCGATACATTCATTTCTTTGGACATAATTTTCTGCTTTCTAAGGGGATTTCTACGAATTCTTTCTCGAACGGCTTTTATGGCTGCACTGGTTCGAACCACGCGAGGACGACCACTTTTTCCCCCACGTTCCCACGACAGTCGATTCTACGTTACCGGAACGACCCGGATTTCTATCCGGCCAAGGACTATCACTTCAGCAGCATTCCCCATGTATTTATTTATTTAATTCACTTAAGACATAAATATAAATTTTTTCAGCAATTCGTAAATCTAATTTGGACTTCTGCCACACTTTTGTAATGCAAGCATTACAATGTGATTTTCCTTAGCTTCCCACAGCAAAATTTGCCACGAAACTGTGTATAATTTATGAGTAGATAAAGCATAGGAACAAAAGCAAAAATAACGAAAATTTTTTCTGGGAATTTCTTCTCGCCGTATGCGTTGTAAAATTTGTCACAGAATTTATGGCAAATCTAAGTATATCGAAAACTTTGAACCCTGCTTTCTCGATATACTGGAATATGTCGTTCTTCCAGCAAATGGCTATTCTATTGTTTCTTCCAGCAGTAGCTATATAGGAAGACTCAGAAGAATGCATGCATAAATAGTTCGGTACGCATGTCGATATTTTGAAAAATATATATATAACTATCTATTTGTCAGCTTACACGAATCGAACCACCAGCTATTTTTTTCAAGAATAGCATGTCACCATGTTTGAGAATAGATCCAATTTTCAGCGAATGACTAGAATGCAACTGCAAAATATAAAGAAATCCAAGTTAATTCATAATCTAAAGTAATATGTTTTAAAATTTACTTCTGTAAGAAAATTGCGCTCCTTGAAGAGTCCGAAGCCATCAACTTTAAGGGTTTGTTGTACCGTCTCGAAAAGCTCTTTCAAATTAGCTTTCGGCGAAATTTCGATACGTTTTATGCCCTCCGCCGTCTGAACTCGTATCAACTGAAAGTAAGAACAAAAAAAAAAAACAATCCAAATTAAAGAATAAAGTAAACTAAAATTCTGGTTCAAAACAAAGAGAAAAAAGTAGTATCGAAATACATACAAAGTATTATTCTTTATACAAATATATATATATATATATATATATATATTCAAATATATGCGCTCTTTTTGAATAATTCGTCAGTTGTTTTTTTCCCCCTTTTTTTTACTTCCGCACGAGTGAACGACTTTGTTTCATTTTGTTTTGTTTGCGATTTTCTCTGCTGTTTCCTAAATTTGCTAAGAGTGCATGCCAAATTTTCAAGTTCAATTACAGCATCACTGCTAATTTGCGCATTTCCGAAATACCTGAAGACCACGCGCACACTAAATGATTGCAGTTAACCATTGTAATCTTTATTTATTCAACTCTTTTAACTTCCATTTGAACTCCTTTCCTTACCGACTGTTTACACATCAACATCAGCCGGTGCCGCACAAAAGCATATACCACATTCCGTTTGCGATAGAGTAATGATTCCAATTCGCACATCGACATCGTTAAAATTTTTTAATTTAATTTAATTTAAAATTTGTTGGAGATTTAAAAAAATTGCGATTACGGGTTTTTTGAAATTTAGTTTTTATTCATTTTCGTAAAGTCTATAGAGGCGGAAAGGCCCGATGAAGTACTGCAGGGGCACTTGAAAATTGTATGCCTTTTTGTTGTCACGGCACTTGTTGACATTGCTAACACTTGCTGCAAACTGAATGCATTTTCCACCATCCTCGTGGCATTTGATTCACCAAATGTACCTGTACTTACATATATTTTTATTGCATCGCTTAATTGAGCTTTGATGAAGGTTTTTTTCTGTTTTTTCATTTTTTATATTACTATTTTTTTATAGCATGGGCAACTTTGTATGGGGCCAGAATTGAATTTAGTAAAACAAAGAACTATTCAAAAATATTCGGAAATGCTGGCGGTGTGACTGTCCGCTACCGTGTCCGAATTCGTGCTGACCATAGACTTTCTTTCACTTTTTCGACACTTGTGTTAAATGAAAGTGAGATGAAGACCTATGCACTACCCCAGATGGATCGGCGATTTCAGACTGTTTTGTGCTCTGAAAATATATTATAAGAAGGGCATAAAGCCATGCCCCTCCAATTTTTTTATTGCTTCACATGTCGTTTATGTTTAATAAAGCATCCATACGTTTTGAACTTTTAAAACTTGCAAAAGATTTCAATTGCTGGAGTGCAGTACAAGCGATCCGAAGTTTTTGTTCAATGCACAGGAATCTTGGCTTTACGATGTTTGATTTTTTATAAATGGAAAATATTAAAATAATTAACTCGCCTACCAAATAATAAGTGACACAACTAAATACATACATACGATATACTAAATGCCCACAAATTCAAAGATGCGCGGTATTCTGACTAGTGAATTACATACTTAGACGGTGGCAGGCAAAAACTTGCAGCCTCGGCGGGCAGATAGTGGGTGGATGGGCGAAGCAAGCGGTTTGTGACACTTCGTGCTACACTGTCGGTTTTATACAATAGTTGCCAAAATTGTTACGTTACATTTGCTACGTTGAATAGAATTTATTTTGTTAGTTGTCGGTGAAGCTACTTGGTTGCCCGACAAATTGTCGGCCAGCACAATACAACCGTGTCGACTAGTGTATTTATCATGATTTGCGACAAGTTTATCACTGCCACTGTTATTCCTACTTGTGTTTTTGTTGCTGCTGCTGTTTCGCGGCTGTGTAAATGATGCAGAGGATGGCTTCGTGTTTTGCCGGCTTTTCTCTATTGACTTTTGAATTTTACCGGCATGAACCGGCTGCCGGCAAAAGTTGACTTCAATTTGCTTCTTGCATCAGCTGATGTGAAGAATAGTCGGCATAAACAAAAAAAAATCATTCTAATTTGCTGAGTAACGAACCATTCTTAGTTAATTTTGTGTTTCCACTTAAACGATTAGATCAGGCTAATTCATTGCAGTGAAAAAAAAAAACAAAAAAAAAACAAAAAAAAACAGCTTGCAACCTCTTTGCCGGTCACAGGCTCTTTCCAACTTGTCTATGTCAATGGTCAAAACATCCTTTCAACTGCATTTATTGGCCATGACTAATACAAAACAAAGCCGACCAATACAGTAAAAAACATCGCATCAACAAAGACTCACTAAACATATAAAAACAAAACTTACAATTTTATCGCCAACGCTAGATTTTGACATTTTCACTCACAACGTCAGTCAGTTTGTTTGGCTAAGTTTTGCACTTGTTTTCGCAGTCGACTTATTTAAATATCAAAAACAATTTTTGCACAAGGAACTACGACTGGCGATGGTTGAACTGGCATATAATCAGCACAACAGACAGACAAATTTGAGTTGCGGCACAAATAAAAGATATCAAACTCGCAAGAAAAAAATCGCAAATTCACGACCACGGGCACGGACAACTGTCATATATTTCCAAAATGTCAAACACGTTTGCTTCATTGTGCAGGGCTGCCAGCATTCAAATAAATAACAAAACTACCCCAGGTACATAACTTTGCTTACTTTGAATATACAAATTTTATATCAACATTCAGAATTCAATGTATGTAAGCATATTCAAGCCCCATCTATTTCCAAAGTACTAGAGAAAATATTTTTCTTGTTAGTCCGTTTTAATTTTCTTATCTGCATGTCTGTATATTAAAACGTATCTTAAGAAACGAACGTGAGCGTTTGAGTGATATTGTAAAATACACAATGTTTATTAGTTTTTAAAGTAATTTAGTAGTAAAGGGAATGGATAAATTTATCATGAAAATATTTGAAACACATTTTTCAAAATATATAAAAGCTTGTGGAAGAAAACCTTTTAATATATAGGAAGGAGATGCAGACGAAAATAATTGCGTAAAACGCCTGTATAATGTCAGGTCGAGAGTAATAATCGTCTCTACTATAATTTTTATATCATACCTGCAGGGTGCGTAGGTTCAAATCTCTACGCATCAAACAGCAAAATGATGGAGAGATATTTCTCTAGTAGCAGTTAAACCTTGGCAGGTAATGGCAAACCCCCGAGTGTATTTTTACCATAAAAAAGCTCCACTTAAAAAACTATTTGCTGTTCGGAGTCGGTTTAAAACTGTATTTCCATCCGTTTGTGGGTCAACATCAAGACGCACACAAAAAATAGGAGGAATAGGATTTTTTGTATGCCAATCAGTAGAACATTGGTACGGTGAAAAATCAGTTTACTATGGTGAGAATATTTTAAGTTTTTGCTGAGCCAGCTTATAATTTTTTGTTGCGGGAAATTTTTAACAGTTGCTTCAATGCAGGCAAAGAAAAACGAGTTAAGCACTTGAACTATTGCAGCAATTGATTAGAAAATATTCGCCTTTATTGATTTAAATTATTCTTGAATTGAAATACATGCATTTCTCAGTCGTTTTATCAATAATATTGGACAATAAAACACGTAAAAACCAACCGTCGCCAGTATTACGTTTTAATTTATGTTAATACATACATTTTTGGGTCTTCTTCTGGATTGGTTGTCAAATTTTTATTAAATCTTCGGTAATTATTATTCACCACATAGCTGCCAAAAATTTATTATCGAAGTAATTTTCTACCATTAGCAACATGCGCAGCGAAGGCATACTCCTCAAACATGATTTATCGACGGTTGGTGTCTATGCTTAAAAGTGCGGCCAGTAGTACAAGCAATTTTCGCGTTGCCAACTGTGTACACTTGGTAGACGTTTTAAATTTAAAAGCTAGGACAGGTTTGCCTAACACATAACAAAACAAATTTGAAAGTTTATTTTGAATAAAGAAATAATCTTTCAAGGTGTTGATAGCAGGTATTCCTAGCACAGTTTAATTTTCTTTAGCTGCTTATAAGGTATATGCTATGCAAATTAAATATTTGACACTTTGGTTAATAAATACACAGTAATGAGGAATTTATAGGTAACGGGGACGATTGTATACCAAGATTGCACGCTAAAAAACTGGCTTTCAAATTGATCACACATATTGATTAATATAGTAAATTTTGTTTTCAATACGCCGGCGCTAACATTTTAAATTCTTTAAACTTTTCTGTGAATCGTAATACATCATTATTTTTGTGAATTTTATCCATCGTTTAAGTGCTGCCGAATCTTTGTAGGGCGAAATATGAAATATTCACAATAGTTTTAAACAGCTATTTAACTTGTCCTTCAAGTTGAAACACGTCTTAAACCGAAATATGTAATTCAATTGGATATTTAGTTTTTTTGAAGTGTGAGCCAATCGAATGAAAACTTGAACGTGTAGCACCCAAGTAAGCCCGTAGAATGGGCTTGCTGATACGACGAATAAATTATTGATGAGTACGACGTTTTGTCAACCACTACTAGTAAACAAACAGCTGATGCATGTGACGTCATCCGTACTTCACTTTTTTGCTTCTAAAATAGGAGGTGTTCGTGTATATGCATTTTGTATGCGGTTTTGCGGTGCTACACTAAAAATATAACCGACGAATTAGGTATGTCCGTATACTGTAGGTTGCAGGTATGGTTGAATACAACTTACAATTATAAAAATTTACAGTTCCTGAACCTTCTCACTTTGTTTGACAAAATGTATGCTGATGTCATGCAATTAGATTTCCTCGGTTTTATTTTCGATTTAGAATTAGTACCGATTTTATGAGTCACAGAAATTCAGTTTCCTATCAAAACCAAACCGATGCATTTAAACAGTTTTTTGTTTTATGGTTGGTATTAAACTTTGTTATATTATTTAGCCTACACTTTAGGCTATTTTTCCTGAGTTTTTCCTTTTGGTTGCTAATTTCTAGTGAGAAATAACACTGCCTACATTTTGGCGCTTGTTTGTTGGTGCAAACTTGTAGGAAATATATTTTTGGTGACTTTATAGCGTTATATTTTCTTGGTGCCTACTGTTTGGGGCGTTTTTTGGTCCCAATTTGTTTGGCGTTTTTTTTTTGGTGCCTACTTTTTGGCGCGTGTTTCCGTTTTTGGCTAGTGCTGGTGCGTACTATAAAGTGCTATCCATTCCGGTGCCGGATTTATTGGTATTGTCTTGCGGTAATTTGTGCCGTTGCTGCAGTCCTGGAAGCGCTGCGTTTGTGCGGGTGATAAACGCTCGGAGAAGTGCGCGTTGTTGCCACGGTTTGTGTTCGGCGTTTACCTACACCGGTCGACCCTTCTCCGTTTTTTGTAAGTTTTATCTATTTGTAATCTTTGCAAATGTTGTGAATTTTTTTAGTTATATATTCTTTCTCTCTCTCTCTCTCTCTCACTCTCATTCTCTCTCGGGTCTCTCCCTCTTTCTTTCTCTGCCTTGAAAGATTCACGTCTGTTATGTGTACTACGCTACAATACTCTTTTTTATGGAAAAAAACACAAAAATATAACACAGAACCGATTTTTTTGGCAGCATTAACATTTGAATTTGTATAAGACACAAATACACACTTACATACTTACATACACATAAAAGAATTTAAGTGAAGCGGGCCTTAAAGTTGGAGATGGCAGCATGTGGAGATCAGAATACATATGTAAAGGGTGTTTTTTTAAGAACTATAGGAAAGTGTTTCAAAAAACACACGTAAAATTCAGAAAAATTCATGAAATTTTTATTTAAACAGTCCATATAATTTAATGTTTAATGTTTGAAGATTATTTCAAGCAAATGTTGACTGCGACTGCGCTTCAAATGGTCCATCCGCTTAGTCCAATTTTGGCATACTCTTTCCAGTGCTTCGGCCGGTATCTCACATATAAATGCTTTAATGTTGTCTTCCAATGCGTTAATTGAAGCAGAGGCTTGTCTGAATAGTTATGAGCTTTAACATAGCCCCACAAAAATAATCTAAAGGCGTTTATCGCACGATCTGGGGGAACGTGAAATTTTCACCGAACTCGCCTCTCAACAAGTCCATTGTTACGCGTGCTGTATGGCATGTGGCACCGTCTTGCTTAAACCACATGCCATGCAAGTCAAGCTCTTGCATTTTGGGCAAAAAAAAGTTGGATATAACTTCACGGTAGCGCTCACCATTCACAGTTACATTACGATTCGCAGCATTTTTGAAGAAGTACGGTCCAATGATGCCTCCAGCCCATCAACCGCACCAAACTGTGACCTTTTCTGGATACATTGGTAGCTCTTCCAATTCTTCTGGTTGATCTTCACTCCAAAATCGACAATTCTGCTTATTTACGTACCCATTGATCCAAAAATGAGCTTAGTCGCTGAACACAATTTTTCGATAAAAAAGTGGATCTTCGGCCAATTTTCCAAGAGCCCATTCACCAAAAATTCTGCGTTGCGGTGGGTCGTTCGGCTTCAATTCTTGCACCAGCTGTATTTTGAAAGGCTTCACACCTAAATCCTTTCGCAAAATTTTCCACGTGGTTGAGTAACAGAGGCCCAATTGCTGCGAACGGCGACGAATCGATAATTAACACTGTCCGATACAGCTGCGATATTTCCTTCAGTTCGCACTCTACGTAAGCGTGTTGGTCGTTTGATGTCCAGTAATGTAAATTCGGTTCTAAATTTAGTCACAATAGCTCGAATAGCCGCTTCAGTGGGTCGATTAAACTGATCATAGAAGGGAAGAAGCGCGCGATAAACTTTCTTAACAGAAATGAGAACAAATTTGCAAGCGTTGTTCGTTTGTAAGACGATTCATAGTTAAATTATAGACCAAACTGAAGATGTTTGACAGTGAAACAAAACACGAAACGTGCGTCAGCTGTTTAAACCAACTGTTTAAAAAGATAATAGCTAAATAATCACGCGTTATATGCAAGGTGGCGCAAAAATAATCACGCTATCGGAAGATTTTAGGCAAGTAATACTTTTTTAGAAGAAAGAAAATGACTCGATGTTTATTAAATTTAATAAAAAAATGTATACAAGTGGTATTAGATTTGTATGTACTGTTTACCACTGCACAAAGAACAATAAAAAAACAAAGCTTGCAGCAAAAATATAGAAACAAATAGTTTTCTCATCAAAATATGCTCACAGCTTAAATGATGCAGTGTATTTTATTTTTTCTCTGAGAATGCAATAACGTTGAAATGTATTCTTTTCTGTTTAGCTTAGCGTCTTAGGTCATTCTCAAGAAATTTTTGTAAAGAAAATTTCAAAAAATTTAAATTTAAAAAAATACAAAAACGGACTTCACTTGAAGAAAGGGAAGACGTTATTCGTCATTATAAAGAAGGCAAAAGCCAACCAAAAAAAATTGCAGAAATTGTTGCTATTAGTTCCTCAACTGTCCAGCACATTATAAAAAGGTTTCGCCACGAAAACAGGGTAGGAGATAAGACAGATCTACGCCAAATAAAATATTTAATGATGCAGATAAGAGGTGGATTGTTCGCAAAGTTAAATAAAAGCCCGATTTAAGCGCTCCAACATTAACAAACGGAGTCGAAAAATACTTAGGCAAGACCAGTAACCCTGAAACGGTTCGTAGAGTTCTGCGCGAAGAAAATTTTCATTTCAATTTTATAACATTTATCGAAGGAAACATGAATAAAGAGATGTTTCCGGAGCTGCTAAAAGATAATTTAGTACAAAGTGGACATTAGGGATTCGTTTAGGTTCTACCAAGACAACGATCCCAAGCATACGTATGGCATTGTAAAAACTTTGCGTATCTGGGACTGCCCACATGTAGTACAGACACCTACGCAGAATCCAGATCTCAACGTTATTGAGAATTTCTGGTCAGTGCTGAAAAATAAAATAAGAAACCACAATATTTCTAATGCTTCTGATCTGAAATGGGCACTACAAGAAGAATGGGATAAAATTAATTTCGATTATACAGCAAAACTCTTACAATCTATGAATTCCCGATTAAAAGCTGTTCTGAATCAAAAGGGATACCCCACTAAGTATTAGCCGTAATCATGAAATCGAAATATTATTGTGTTTATGTTTTTTGAATACTTTTAATCTAGTGCATCATTTAAGCTGTGACCCCAAAACTGTAACTGAATTATTTTAATTTGCCATATATTTCTTATGAAGAAACATTTTTCGTTATTAAATAAAACATGTTATTTAACAATAAAAAACCATCTGCAATGGAAATACCATAAAATATATTTGATATTTTAATAATTTTCTTCGGCTACATCAAATAAGCTGTGAGTCACTGTATAATTTTTGCGAATAGTGTCGTACGTCAATCATATTTTTTTGTCTAGTAAAAAAGTTATTCAAAAACAAAATTGGATGATTTATTATTTATTATTATATTTTATTTGTTATAAAAAAAATTTATTTCTAAAAATTCTAACTAAAAAGTTAAATTTTGCTGAAAATTTGTATTTTTTTTAGATCTGTGAAAAATTTGAAATTATGAGTTTATGATATGGTTTTTGGTGTATATGAACTATGATATAATGCCGAAAAAAACATAGTCAAAACTCTGCAATATGTTGAAACGCAATTATTTTGGCAGCCATTGCAATTGTTACCAAATTGGCTTTTTAAAAATATATCAATAATTAATAATAATAGCTTTGAACCTCGTAATTTCAGGAATTTTCTTATTTCTGTTTCGCCGTTTCTCATTAAAATCCATAGAAAGGCTCACCCACCGACTGCAGATGCGACACTTGAAAACGGCTAAGATTTTCGATTTAAGACCGCACTTCTTACTAAACTCACACTTGATTCATTTCCTATCAATTTTTGGTGACTTTCGTGTGCTAAAAGACGCACTGTTGCTGCCGATTGAAGTGCTGGCGGAATGCTCGATTTGCGTAACTGAATTTTTATTGAATCGAGATCCCTTGGGTTCTCAACTTTGGGTTACGTTTTCCTTGGATTAATTGAAAATAAATATGAAAAAGACCGAATTATGCTAGTTCTGATCGCTTCCCGGTGGTCTAGAGCTCGAAAATGTAGGGTATTTTCTATGCATGGAAAATCAACCAATGACACTTCGTTGCCGTCTGAACAATGACTGATTAGGCAAGTGTGTGAATTTGTGTTTGGTCAAGTGTGCATAATTATCGCGCAGATTTTGGCTGGCGTATCACCTCCGTGACCTGGCAGCCGAGGTTCCCCTCACAATTTTGTTTTCACCATAGCTAAATAGCAAACCTATTAATCTATCATCCTTGGATTTCCAATTCTGAGCTGGATTTCAGAACCATCTTGACTATTTGTGAAACTTGACCAAAGCTTACAAAGATGATTTTATCTACGTTGTTGTTTATTAGTAGGCTGTATATTGTATATGTTGGGTAGAGGCCCCAGTCTTCTGGAGCGCAATTAATTGAAATATAAAGAAATTGTACCAGTTAGCCTTTTAGCCCACTTTCAAATAGGTGTGTCATTAATTGTGAATATTTTTGGTGCAGTTTAACGCAAAAGTAATTAAGGTCATCGATTCGAAATTGTTGTGCAACTTTTAAAAACTATGTTGATGTTCCAGCACGTGACATTTTTTTTTCGTCAAATTCCTGCAATATTCATCAATACTCTTTTATGTGCAAATAGCGTGCTATTGTTTCGCAATTTAATTAATTTGGGTCACTAGTAAAAAATGTTGGGTCATCAGCAATAACTTCTTTAATGTATTTGAATGTACATTCAATTTCATTTAAACCCATACAGGGTATTTTAAGTTTCAACTTGGTATTCGGAAATATTTTCTAAACAAATTTTTTGAGGCATTTTCTGAGTATCGAAGAAACCTGGCTGAAAATGATTCAAGCATCGGACCCGGCCTATCTTATAGATTTTTCATCGCTGAATACGAATCTGACCTTAAAAAGTTTCCATCACGTCAAGATTTTGAAAAAAATTAGTTCAAAAAGTCAAAAAACGTGTTTTTGACCATTTTTGACCAAATGTAGTGGATGAACCTGAGGTGATGGAAGCTTCTACCTAGCCTTAAACTGAAGCCTGAACCTTCAGTTATAAGATCCAAATCGAAAATACCCTGAATCAATTGTAAATTTTGATGTAGCACAATTTTTTTAACTGCTCGCGCACGATTTTCATAGGTGCAGCCATGCAGGCTAGTTAGCCTTATCATAGTGGTGCGCTGACTTGTACCTTTTACCTATCATGTTTTTAGTTATTGGGTTTGCTTAGCACGATTCGGAAGTTGTAATTTCAAAATTGAAAGTGTCGGATTCAAGATGGCGAAAATAAAAATTTAATAAAATCAAATAAAAATTTGATTTTGCAGCTTGTCTTAGAATTAAAGGAAAGGCAAAAATTGTATGTAGAATTTCGTTTGTCTAGAAATTTAGTTGTTACAGTTAGAAATATTTCTAGCTATTAGCTATATTTCTACCAAAGACACATATTTCTAACTGTTACACCTTAATTTCAAGCTAATCGCAATTCAGCTATACGGTTAGCTGGGTCAGCTAAAAATTTCTTTCAATGTTTGGTTTTATGATGCGCTGAAGACAAATATGACATCATAATTTAAAAAGGCAAAACCAATATGGTGATCTAAATTACTTTTTACTTCACGAACAACTATTGAAAGATGAATTTATATAGTTATATTAGACTAATTTTTGACAGTAGTAATAAAGTTTTATAATCTGACATTAGCTGGTGAACCAATATTTTAGTGCATAATAAATTTATTAAATTCACGACCCCAGAATGTGCCACGAGGAGGCTGTCAGTATTTTACACTCCACTTTTGTTTTTTTTGTTCTTTTTTATTTTTAAAAATTTTTTTTGTTTTTTTTTTTTGTTTATTAATATTCTCGCATTTGCGGTAATTTTTTGTTATTCCTTAGAAAGGAATTTCTTCCTTCTTTGTTTGAATTTTTTGAATCCACAATTTGTTCTTTAAATACAAGTTGCACGGATGCTTCTAATCTTTGTAAGTTTTCTCAAGGTTTTAAGGAATAAGAAGAAACACACAAAGGATAAAGAATTTAGTTTTGAGTACTTTCATTTTCTAAAATTTGATTTTTATTCGGCAGACTTGGGAAGGTTAATCTTTGTGACTTTCTAGAGTAATTGCAATCATCATCTTTTAATAAGCCCCAGCAGTAATCAGCAAGCATGCTAGGATTCCATTTTCCTTGATATCTTTTCTCCATAGTTTTTATATCTTGATGAAATCTCTCACCATGCTCATCGCTAACGTCTCCACAATTTTGTGGGAAAAAATCCAAATGCGAGTCAAGAAAATGTATCTTCAAGGACATGTTGCAGCCCAAGCGTTCATAGTTTTTCAACATATTTGCAACTAACGTTTTGTAGTTGTCAGATCGTCTGCTACCCAGAAAATTCGCGCATACTTCCTTGAATGATATCCAGGCAGCTTTTTCCTTAGCAGCGAGCTTTTTTTGAAATTCTTCATCTTTTAACACTTGGCGAATTTCTGGACCAACAAAAATGCCCTCTTTCAACTTAGCATCACTCAGATATTTAAATTTTTCTTTTAAATGTAGAAATCCTTTACCATTTTTATCCATGGCTTTTACAAAATTTTTCATCAGGCCAAGTTTGATATGAAGTGGTGGTAAAATGATGTCATTTGAATCAACAAGAGGTTTACTTGAGACATTTTTGGCTCCTGGAATAAATTCCTTTCTCTTAGGCCACGCTTTAACTTTGTAATGCTTATCTCTTGCTCTACTGTCCCATTCGCAAAGAAAACAGCAGAACTTCGTATATCCAGTTTGCAAGCCAAGTACAATTGCTACAACTTTTAAGTCTGCACAAATTTGCCATTTGTAGTTTGAATAGTTAATACAATCTAAAAGCACTTTCATATTTTCATATGTCTCTTTCATTTTAGCAGCGTGAGCAACAGGGACAGATGGATATAAATTTCCATTAAACAGAAGAACTGCCTTTAAACTGTCTTTGGATGCGTCTATGAATAAACGCCATTCACATGGCTTATGTTCTCTTCCTAATTCCATCATAAGGCCGTCAACATCATTACAGTAGACAAGTTCACCACTCATAGAGAAATACGATTCCAAATTTCTCTGTCGCTTTCTAACGTGAGTGATAAAAGTTCCGGGTTCAAGCATGTTCCATTCTTTTAGCCGAGAACCAAGTAACTCACTCTGTAGTTTTGATAATTTCAGATCTCTAAATAAATCATTTAGTTTTGACTGATTTATAAGAATTGGTTGATCAGAAATGGTATCAAAACACTCAGAATCGGACATTTCTTCTGGTTCTTTACAACCATCCACTGATTGTAAATAAGTACATTTATCTGTCACTAAATCGTCTTCTTGAGCAAGTTTTGGTAGTTTTGGTACAGGTAAGAGTTCACTGTGATTTTGCGGGTAAGTCACTGAAGATACATTTGGATATTCGATTTTACATTTATTCTTCCCAGAATAACCAGAAGTATTTATACTACAAAAGTAACAATTAGTAAAATGATCTATTGGTTCTTTCCATATCATTGGAGTACCAAAAGACATGGAAGGACGCTGTCCTCGTCTCCATAAAAACAAATTTGATGTACAATGATTACAGCAAAAGTTTGGAGTCCAACTTTTATCAAAATTTATTATTTTTAAACTAAAATAATATTCATATGACTCTTTAGTAGCAGGAGTTAATGTGCATCTCTGCTTTCTTGTCATAAACTGTCCACAAATGTAACAGAATAAATTTGGATCCGTTTTACAAACTCTAGGCATAGTAAAACCTGAGGAATCAGTTAAAGTATAAAAACCAAAAAACTTATATATTTGAAAAATATCTGATGTAGGTAAAGGTCAGATTCTAATATTAAGAAATTGAGATGTAGTCCTGAAAAAAACTGATGATAAAGAAACTTCGAAGATATTGATTGACCAATTTATGTTGAAGTGTCAATTAAAAATGAACTTTTTATCACAAAAGATATGTAAAGTGCAGTTCTGATAACATATATATCTAATAATTCCGAATCGTGCTAAGCAAACCCAATAACTAAAAACATGATAGGTAAAAGGTACAAGTCAGCGCACCACTATGATAAGGCTAACTAGCCTGCATGGCTGCACCTATGAAAATCGTGCGCGAGCAGTTAAAAAAATTGTGCTACATCAAAATTTACAATTGATTCAGGGTATTTTCGATTTGGATCTTATAACTGAAGGTTCAGGCTTCAGTTTAAGGCTAGGTAGAAGCTTCCATCACCTCAGGTTCATCCACTACATTTGGTCAAAAATGGTCAAAAACACGTTTTTTTGACTTTTTGAACTAGTTTTTTTCAAAATCTTGACGTGATGGAAACTTTTTAAGGTCAGATTCGTATTCAGCGATGAAAAATCTATAAGATAGGCCGGGTCCGATGCTTGAATCAGAAAAATAATCATTTTTTGTCGACCAGTGTTATCAAACTAATAAATTGCGGCCGCCGTACCCGAATGGGTCCGAATCTCAGGGTATGAAGCACCAAAATGATATGAAAAGTGGTTTTTTAATAGCGGTTGCCCCTCGGCAACCTCGGCAGCCACATCTCCGGGCGTATTTTTTAAAAAGCTCCTTGTAAAAAATATCTGCCATTCGGAGTCGGCTTAAAATAGTAAAGGGTTTTTCAATAACAGGTGTTGCAAGTGAATGGATTGCGCTATCGAGAGATGATTAACGATTTTTTATGACCGGAATTGGATGGTATTGATCTGGATAACGTTTATTTTCAACAAGATGGCACTACGTGCCACACAAGCAAAGAAACCATTGGTCTTTTACGGGAAAAGTTTCCTCTCTCGAAGAGGTGATCACAATTGGCCACCGAGATTTTGTGATTTAACACCATGTGACTTTTTTCCTTTGGGGCCACGTGAAAGAGAAGGTCTACGCCAACAGCCCAGGCCCGATTCAAGACCTCAAAGATGGAATTCGTGAGGCTATCGAGGACATAGGGCAGCCACTTTGCAATTCGGTTATGGAAAATTTCATGAAAAGGATATTGTCCTGTAAGCGTGGCCGTGGTGATCATTTGCCTTATGTTATTTTCCACTATTAACGGCATACCTCCCTCATTATAATGAAATAAACATCCGATCATTTATATTAAAAAATAACATTCTTCCTTGAATATCAAAATAACACTTCTTATTGGAAAACCCTTTAGCTTTGCAGAATAGCATCAACACGCACACCACGAATAGTAGGAGGAGCTCAGCCCAATACCTAGCGAAGGATGCAGAAAAAGGAGCAGGAGCTCGGAAATTGCTTTCGGATATACATACATACATACATATATATGTATATTAACTCTTACAAATTTGGAAACAATTTTAAAAATTTATTGTAGGA
Organism: Anastrepha fraterculus; assembly: GCA_037575425.1. Taxonomy (NCBI): domain Eukaryota; kingdom Metazoa; phylum Arthropoda; class Insecta; order Diptera; family Tephritidae; genus Anastrepha; species Anastrepha fraterculus. Next base: position 64,410 of record JAYXIM010041160.1, on the reverse strand, counting down.
TGCGTGATGTTCGCTTCCAAGAGTTCATTATTATTGGTCTGTTCGCTTAAACCAGTGATTAAAAATAGCCCCACAAAAAAATTAGTTCAGAAACGTAAGCTCACTGGCCTTCTATACTAGTGCACCAGTAAGTTTCAGGAGATAATCTTAAGGGCGATTATTGTGTTTGCGGCAGGTGGCGCGACAATGACCTACTGAAACCAAAGGTATGTCAGAATATATCCAACTTATAAAGTTTGATTTCATAAACAATAAGCACAAAAAATATTTGGTATAGTGATGGCTACTCGGAGACAACCGATAAAGCAAAGGACCATGGCAGGACCATAAAAGGCGCTTATGGATTCCACAAGATGATGGTCATTGCCTGGGCAGGATAACACAAGTACTTCCAAGTCTGCTTGGGGCTGTCTTTGACTAATAATAGAGATGGCATCCACAAAAAGGGTCACAGTGGTCACATAGGCTATGAAGTGGCAGATAGTCGCTAGGAAAGGGTCAGAAAAAGAACTTATTAGCTCAAGCGTAGGTAGGTAGGTAGAAGTTGCAGTCGGTCTCTAAGCCAACTCACTTAGACCGTTGCCAGTATCCAAATAGAAGCAATTTATGTGCTACTCCTCGTTAAGTCACTACTCCTTTTTTATTTTAAATGCAAACCCATTGATCTGGCTGACATTTGTATCCCTAAGGTCATCAGTATAATTTAAGAATGAGGAGCCAAAGTATCTAAACCTAGTGGCATGCAATGTCTTCGCACTTACAACGGCCGTCGTCTACTGCGTTGAGGCCACTAAAACTATCCCTCTTCTTCTTCTGAGGACACTCCCTTCCTGGAACTATTTTCTGCATTACATCGGGAGGGCCCAGAACGGTGCTCATGAAGTGCACCAGTTCTATGTACCCACATTTGGATCCAGCATATAACCAGCTTCCTATCTTTATCTGTGCCGCGTTCGTGTCTATTGACCACAACTGGTTCCTGCAACCTTTCCTTTTCATATACGGAGGTTTAATGTCATTGATCGTCTCAATTGCTCGACTTTTTGAAGCAAAAGGAACATCGGAAGAATGCGATAGCCCAGTAGATAGTGGCACGTGATCAAAGCAACTAACATAGAAACGTTTTTCCTTGACCGATGAAGTAGCGCCTTCGAGCGCCTGACGTCTCATTTTGGCCAAATTCTTTTTGTAGCATTACATGTCAGATTATTAGCCCATCTCGTGTTGGCTTACTTACAATCTCTATGCCTTATAATTCCCTGGTATGTCACTATGCACTGGCACCCATATTAAATAGATGTCCAAATATTCCTCCATGTCGGTAACAGACGTCCGTCATTTGCGAGCAATGATGGAATTAGTGCCAACCTCATGCACAGATTTAATCGCCCCTTGGCTATAGGAGTAAATATAGATATCTCTGAAATTAGTCACATTTTTGCCTAACCAGGTAGCTACCTCATTAATGGCTAGAATTTCAGTCAGAAAGACGCCACAGTGTTAAGGAAGGCGGATGAATCTGTCTTGCCAACAAGTGCTACTTTGGACTAAGTAGGCAACTGAGTAATAAAGTCCTTTCTCGATGAACAAAACTAAAACTCTACCACTCTACTCTCATCATGCCCGTCCTAACGTCATCATGCTCCTATAACGCATAAGCTTGGAGGATGACAATATCCGATGAGGCGTCGCTTGGAGTGCTTGAGAGAAAGAATCTGGGTAAGATTTTTGGACCTTTGCACGTTGGCAACGGCGAATATCACAGGCGATGGAACGATGAACTGTATGAGCTTTACGACGACATGGACTTAGCGCAGCGAATAAAGATCCAGCGGCTACGTTGGCTGGGTCATGTTGTCCGAATGGATACAAACGCCTCGGCTCTGAAAGTATTCGATGCGACACAAGGTGGTGGTAGCAGAAGAAGACGAAGGCCTCCTCTGCATTGGAAAGATCAGGCGAAGAACGACTTGGCTTCACTTGGTGTGTCCAACTGGCGCCGGTTAGCACGAGAAAGAAACGACTGGCGCGCATTGTTAAACTTAGCCAAAATCGCGTAAGCGATTATCGCGCCAATTAAGAAGAGATTAGGAAGACGAGCCTAAAGAGTAACACTACTGCTGCATGCTGAAAATCCTTTTCAAAACCATACAAATTAAGGCTCTCTAACTCGTTTCATTGCCTTTTCTTTATCTTCCGCACAATCATCAACAGCTGCTTGTTGTTGCGCGCCATGCAGTTACTTAAGTAGAAAGTGGCGCACAATTAATCCCCCTATCGGAAGATTTATATATTTTGCAAATGGCATCTTACGTCTATCACATTTGCCACATGTGAACTGGACAGCTGCAGTATACAAACAAACAAGCAATGGAGCGCGTAAAGCTCAAAATAAAGATTTCCATTACCTAAAATCAATTTTTTATTTACTAAAAAAGATATTCACAAACCAAATTGGATGATTAATTTTGCGCCATATTGTATGTGCGCAATCACGTTGTTCAATGGATCAAGTGTAAGGATGGCAAGCAAAGTGTATATGAACTCGGCTCTGCATGGTAGGCGTATGCATAGTAAACAAGAAGGGAAAAATGAATCAGGACATGGGCTGAAAATCAAAAGCATCAGTTGAACGTCAATATTTATACAATCGTTTGTTTAACGTGTTGCAGTAACATTTTTGCCGCATCTAGCCCGCCAGCGAATGGTCGCAAGTGAACTAACCGTAACAAGGTCGATGAGTGGCCATTGTATTGCACTTTACATAACGCAGAGGGGCACGCACGTATGCAGACTTACAATACATATGCACACGTTCGATGTATGCGCCTTTGAAAAGTATGTAACACAGAGACAGATTTATCTCTTTCACTATTTACCAAGCTATTTGCTACTATAGTTACATTCTACCCTTGCGCATTTTTGTGCCCTCGATGCCACAACTGATACAGATTGAGTTTGATGCCAGTGAGGGAAAGTAAAGGTACTTATATATGACACATATCTACGCATAATACACGCATGTAAATAGCATTCATTGAAATGCGATTGTCGTTAGTTCAACGCAGATGGACCACGCAGGCCACACTGACTAGGCGAACAATGAGCAGAAATCAAGCTTTCCAATCAGTACTCAAATAGTGCTTTAGTCTTTAGTGTTGCGTACGTCTAAATATATAGTGGTTATGGACCTAAAACACCAACACAACCACCAGCAAAGATTTGGCAATAATACGAACAAGTTTTGTAGTCAGCTAATGCGCTTCCAGCAAAAGTCACTTAAGTATTGGCATAAGTACGAACGTGGAATGATGACCAGAAGAAACCGTTAGGCATAACAAGGGCGAAGAAGGTTTTTTTTATTGCATGTGTGTGCGCGCGCTTGTTTAAATATGTATATATGAAGCTATTAACATCAGCTTAGTTCCAAAGCACACTTTAGTAGGCGCATTCAGCGCATAAAATTCTCTTCTAATCATATTTTATTACTGATTGACCGAGCGTCTCTTCGCTGACATTCAATGCTTGGGGAACTTAGTGCCTTCGCATTTCTAGTTGCCGCATTATTTTGGTATTTTCTGGGTTTTTGTTTGAGTCAGCGAACAATGTCTGAGTCTAAGAAACCATAAGCAAGCGTGCAAATTTGTATATAGTACTTACTTGTGTATGCTTGTATGAGTACATGGGCGATCATTGTAGCCGAACGGGTTGGTGCGTGATTGACATTCGGTAGTGCGTAGGTTCGAAGCACCGAATTATAGAAAAAGTTGTTTCTAATAGCAGTAAGTAATAGCGTGAACCATCCATATATGTATACCCTATGATCAGAAAGTACCGGGAATGTTTAAATAAAACAAAACAGAGTTAAATTTCAGGCAAATTTATTTTATCTCCTTCAAAATATGACCTGTATAAAGCAACACACATGTGCCAACGTTTAACCCAGTTCTCCATGCACCCCTGGTAGGCCGATGGAGGGATGGCCTTCAGCTCTTTCGTCGCATTCTCTTTGATCTCCTCTATCGACTGAAATCTCCTTCCACGAAGTGGTAACTTCAACTTGGAAAACAAAAAGAACTCGCACGGGTCCATAAAAGGTGAATACGGGCTTGCACGATGGTATTTACTTAGTGTTTGGTCAAATAATTCAGCACAATTTGGGCTCGGTGCGATGGCGCGTTATCATCATGCAAAATCTAATAATTGTTTGCCCACATTTCCGGTCGTTTGCGACCTACTAGCAGACACTAATGATCCGATGGCTCTAAAAAGTGACAGATGTGTGTCTTATTTTTTACAGTCCTACCAACATAAGAAAAAAATAAATAAATTTACCATTACCGGTTCTTTTTTATGATAGGGTATATACATACATACATATGTATTTAGTACAAGGTGGTGCAACACTAGCCATCAACTTTGTATTTGAATAACTTTTTTGCTAAATAAAAAAAAATCATTTTGTGTGATAAAATACTTATTTTGACCTTGACGCGTGTCAACGCTGGACGCTGGACGCTGATTAGTTCAGAAGGGTCAAATATGATTGACGTACGTCGCCATTTGCAAAGATTATAAATCCTCCGATAAGGTAATTAATTTTGCGCCACCCATGTGTGCATGCATATATCTGCGAATTGATATACCTACGATATATTCAATACATAGTGATTTGTTGTGGCAATTCCACTATTAAATTTGCAGAGCTGCAGAGATGAGACTAAGCTATTAAAAAAAAAGAAACAAATCTCTTTAATTTTGTCGTTTTTCAAAAATAGCCACCGATTTTTTTTTCCAAAATATACTTTGTTTCCTTAAGTAATTTTTCCTTAAAAGGATATGTTTTTTTTTTAAATAAAAGTTTCAAAAATGGGCGACAATTTTTTTTTCCATAGTATAGTTTTTTTCTTAAGCAAACTTTCTTGAAAATTATATGTTTTGCTAAAAAATAAGTATTTAAAAATGACTGAAATTTTTTTTTCCAAATGTAACCTTTTCTCAAATAATTTTTCTTAAAAAGAATATTTTTTTCTAAAAAAATTTTTTTTTTGCAAAAATGTTAAGAAACACCGACAATATTTCAACATTGAAATGATATCAAAATTGTTAAATTTGTTCAACATTTTTCAGATTATTTCTTTTTAAATTTAATATAACTTGAAAAGTTAGGAGAATACAGAAATAAAATTTGCAAAGATTACAAAGAATAAAAAATTAAGTAAAAAAATAATTTTTTATTTGAATGCTCAAAACTAAATTTTTTTTCAATTATTATAATAATCTTCCAAAATTTGTTTAATACTTAAAAACAATTATTGTACTTAAATAGTTAAAAAAATATTGTTTTTACCAAATACATTTTTTAAGTAACTTTTTTATTAAAACAAAAAATTTTTGTATTCAAAAATTTTTAACACATATTTTAATTTTTCTCAATTCTCAGAATTAAACTTTTTCTCAATTAGTTTTTTTTAAAATAATTTTTTTTAATACTTAAAAATAAATTTTTTATCTTAAATAGTTGAAAATATATGATTTTTCTCAAATAAGTGTTTTAAGTAAATTTTTTTCTAAAAAAAATGTTACTAAAAAATTTGTATTATTTCCCAATGCTCAGAATTAAGTTTTTTCTCAACTATTTTTTTTTTTTAATCATTTTTTTTAATACTTAAAAATAAATTTTTTTCTTAAATAGTTGAAAATATATATTTTCTCAAATAAATTTTTTAAGTAAATTTTTTACTAAAAAAAATTTTACCAAAAAATGTATATTATTTCTCAAATCTCAGAATAAAATTTTTTCTCAATCATTATTTTTTCTCTATTATTTGTTTTTCTCAAATAATTTGTTTTTAATACTTGAAAAAAATTGTTATTATCTTAAATAGTTAAGTAAACTTTTTACTAAAAAAATTATTTTTGTCCCAAAATTTTTAACAAAAAGTTTAAATTCTTTCTCAATTCTCAGAATTAAATTTTTTCTCAATTTTTTTCTCAAATTTTTTCAATTTTCATCTAAATAGTAAAAAAAATAGTTTTTTCTCAACTAAGTTTTTTAACTATATATAAAGGAAAATTGTGAAAATGTTGTTGTTTATAAAACTGTTGATATATCATCAAATGTTGATATATGAACAAAAATTGATATATCATTTTTTCTAAATAATAAGCTTTATAAATACTAATGATTTTAAATATTTAAAAGAAAAAATAGTTAAAACATATGTTCTTTTTCACAAGTAATTTTTTTAGTGTAAAATATGTTAAAAAAACAATATTTTTTATACTTTACAAGTCTATTTTATATTAAACAAAATGTAAAAATTTTTTTGTTCATAAATTTTTTTATAAAAATTTTAAAAACGTTTTTGTTTATAAATTGTTTTTAAATATACACAGTATATATATATATAATTGGCTCGTACACCCTTTATGGGTGGTTGGCCGAGCTCCTCCTCCTATTTGTGGTGTGCGGCTTGATGTTGTTCCTCAAGTGAAGGGACCTACAGCTTCAAGCCGATTCCGATCGGCAGATATTTTTATGAAGAGCTTTTTCATGGCAGAAATACACTCGGAGGTTTGCCATTGACTGCCAAGGGGCGACCGCTATAAGAAAAAACTTTTTCCTAATTTTGGTGTTCCACCGAGATTCAAACCTACGTTCTTTTCTCTGAACTCCGAATGGTAGTCATGCACCAACACATTCGGCTACGGCTGCCGTAAATATCCATGCTTCAAAAATTAATAAAAAATATAAATTTTTTCTCAAATAATGTTTTTAAGTGTATTGTATTCTACAATATAAAAAAACGTATGAAAATATTGAAAATAATCAAAGATACATATTTAATGTCATACAACTCTATATCCCGATTTTCAACATTGAATAGATCTCAAAATTAAAAATTTTTTTAGTTTACTTCTTATTATACTTCAATCTATACATAAACCAACTTTTAGAGTAATTGACGATAATGTCCAAAGTACTTGGATCACTCGACATGAAATCGTTCAGCTACAAAGTTTGGCCTCTATATTTACTATGTATTAGAATTTAGCATGGAGTTCTAAACTATTCAACAATGCGTCCAAATTGTTAAAATTTATTATCAAAATCAGTTATCTGTTCGACAAATCTTCCGTGTGGCAGATCCTGAGTTCGCTGAAAAAATGATATTCAGTGCCGAGGCTCATTTCTTAAGTGGCTTCGTAAACAAGGAAAAACGAAAATTTAAAACAGTTTCATCAGTTGCCACTACACACCGAAAAAGTGACTGTTTGGTTTGGATTTTGATGCGGAGGTATTAGCGGCCCTAATTTCTTTGACGATGCGCAAAGAGCTGAGCTCCCCGTTAATAGCGAAAAGATCTACCGGGTTGAAAATTTTTCCAACGATAGTGAGGTGAGGTTGGCTGTGTACATACATTTTCAAGAGCATATTTTGGCAATCGCTTAAGAAGTACCTCTGCTATGTTAATATAGCAGAATTTTTCTCCCATTCAATACCAGTACAAGGAGCGTTTTGTAGCTGCTCTATTGCTTCGTCAAAACAATTTAACAAATCTAGACGCTTTCCCAATCCATTTAATTTAATTTATTGCTCAATCTGAAGACTTGCAATATTTCCTGCATCACATGAAATATACGCGACGCACACACACAGGAATACGGCAACCGGCATATGCACGCATACACGTGCGTACGAGTATTCTATGGTACATTGCCATCAACCTTCACCTTTATGCAAAAGCACGAAAGCTTCAATACATCAACACGTAATGAAAATTAATGCTACTGCATTTGATATTCGAATTGATTTTGAAATATGCACACGCAAGGCAATGTGAGCATTTATTTACGGTTGAAGCTAGGCAGGATGAAAAATAAAATGAACAGCTAAAGCAACAGTGTCAGCAGCAACAGTGACAGCGACACTCGTCAACGTGTCACAAGTGCTAACAATGCAAATCACTCACATCTCATAACTGTATTGTTGTTGTTTGCTTATGTTAATGTTGGCTAGATTCCATGAAATGCTTTTGTTTATTCGCATAAAGTTATTTGTTCTTGCCTTGCCCTCGGTTTGAGCTGATCCTATTGTTTATACTTTTACACCGCCTAAGTGTGTCGCACAATAAATCTGGAGTTCTGCGGCAGTTATGCATCGTGCAATAAAAGCAAAAGGCAGTAAAAATAGAAATATGTATCCTCACTAATAACTGTTATCAGTGCGGTTTTCGGTAACATCCCACTTTTGTGGCGTTTCATTCCAGAAATAATAAATCCGCGCCACATCAGCAATGACGCTAACGTTGCCTGTGCGGATTCCTCAAATGAGATTGTCGCATAGACAAAGGGGCTGGAATCGAAACACATACACGTGCATATATTTTACTGTGTGTCAGATGCTTACATAATTCAAGGAAATTCTAGTACAGAGCTCACGCGAGGCTTTTACGAGGCTGATGTTTCTTCATGTGTATGGTAGTGATGGGCGAATCCGAGTTGTTTTAGTTGTTGTTTCTATTGTTGTAGCAGTCCATTAAACCCTACCAGTGCGATGTAGTCACCGATCGTCTTCGTCTAACTTACTTAACGTTAGGCCCACGAAACGTGCTGTGTCGTTGGGTTTGACCCACAGGGAGAACGGTGTTACGTCAGAGGGTTTAAGATGGTACCGATTCACCCATCTATTCACAGGTGGTTAGTATCGTGCGGTGTGCCCTCACATGCCGGACATATATTGAGTATGTCGTGGTCGATTCCGGATACTTAGGAGTTTAACTTGCTACAATATCCAAAACTTAATTGAGCCAAAATTACGCAAATCTCACGTTGCAGCTAAAGCTCTTCATCTGCAATGGGTGGGGGCTAGACTCCGATAACGTCATTCGGAGGTCGTGTTTAGGAAGGTGGTAAGGAGCTGCTGATGAATGACGCCTAATGCTTGTCTGTGCACTGTCAAGTCCAGTAGTTGTAGTCACGTTTGGTCCTGGATCTCGTCAGCACAGTCGGAGAGATATCTCTTGACTCGTCTGGGAGGTGGCTCAGGGTGGTTTTTTATTTTTTTTTTGTTTTTGTGTAGAGGTGGGCAAGCGTGGAAACCGTGGGACTTTAACCCATCTAAACCCTATCGTACATCTCATTCCATAGAAATTGGGCCAGCACCGATCCTTTTAGGACACCTCCAGTTATATTTTATGACTCTACGCCAATGTCCGTATCGTAAAGCAGCAATGATTCACTGTTAGTACCTCGAAACTTTTAAGAGCGCTCATTATTTGGATCCAGTTTGCCGCGTTGAATGCATTTTTTGCATTTTTTTAGTGTTATAACTGCACAATACTTCTTAGAGCCAATACTCATGACCTCTTCGATAGCATCCACAGTAGATCGTTCCTTCCTGAAGCCGTATTGATTTTCAGAAAGGCCACAGTGTGTTTCTAAATATATACTTCGATTGCTAATAATGCGCTCTAAGATTTTTCCAAGCGTGTCTAGCATGCATAGAGGACGGTATGACGAAGATAGGTCAGGTTGCTTCCCCGGCTTGAGCAGGAGCTCCAACCTCTGATGTTTCCAGGGTGGTGGGAAAACGGCTTCCTTCAAGTATGCGATGTACAACCCGTATCCATTTCAGGTGTCTCCTTTAAAGCTGCTTTCATCGCGATATTTGGTAAACCATCTTGGCTGGGAGTTTTGTTATCAGCAATGCAATTTCCTGTCGAAAGCACTTCTTCTGTGGTTACATCTGGTATGTTACGCTCACAAACAGGTTGATCATGGAAAAGTGTGGCTTCTTCCTGTTGCGCAAAAAGTGTGGCTACCACTGATCGCAGAAGAGTGGGGCACGTTGGCTGTGGTGCTCTCCGGCTTTTAATCTTGCTCATAACAGTTGTGTAACATAGACTCCAGGGGTCAGGGTGAGAGTGCGAATCTCATGCTGCTCTTTGAAACATTGGTTTTTGCTGTCCTGTATTGCTTTTTTCACTTCCAACGCTCGCGATTTTCTCGTTCCACCAGTAGACTGGCCTTCTGTTAGGTCTTCTATGTAGTCTAGGTTTGGTAGCATCATATGTTTTTTCTAAGTGGTCCGTTATTTGCTTTGCCACTCTTTCAGCGTGCGCTTCCATAAGCTCATCGCTAACGGTGTTATTATTGACATATCATGTTGAATACCTTGGAATCATAGACTTGTTTTTTCCAACTTTTTTATTGTACTTCATTTATACGGCGAGCACACCCTTTCCCATCAGCCGGTATTTTGATGATGATAGCTTTATGATCACTGAAATAGAGCTTATGTCCCATTCTGCGTTGCGAGCAATGTTGCTCTGTGCAAAGGCCAGGCCCACAATGGAGCTACCTCTTTCTGTTTGAAAGGTGCAAAGGCCAAGAATGTTAAGCAATACAAGGTTTAGCAATGACATGCTTTCAAGTAGAATTTTTCCACGTCTGTTGATTCCACGTCAAAACAAGCATTCAAATCTGCATCTATCAGGAGCGAGTGTTTACCTCGCGCTTCCATTGCTAATGCATTCGATCAAAGTTACCTATGTTCATGCTTCGTACGCCTCACCAGCTAATTGTACACGCCATTTTGACATGCAGTGCTGCACTACCCATTGCCCATATCGCCGACTTGTTCAGACCATCCGAAATCCATGAGTGGCTATTGGGGTCTTAAAATTGCTCAAATATCAGCGCTATATCCACATTGTGATCACGAATGGTTTGAGTCAGAAGATCTTGCCCAGCTTTGCAATGATTAAGATTAAGTTGTATGATTTTCAGGTTTGCTCATTTCTTAACCCAGGAGGTTTTGTCCAACTTTGCAATGATTAAGATTAAGCTGTATGATTTTCAGGTTTACTCATTTCTTAGCAACTTTTTAGCCATAACGAATTTGTAGCTGCATTTGTGTGGAGAACAAAATTTATCGAAAACCTAACAAATGATATACGAAAACTACTGAACCCAGTTTTAAGCTCAAATTTATGTAATAAGATCGTATTGTGTTTATAGAAGCCGGGGTATGGTAGGTGGAGCTAAAGTCGTGATATTTTTGCAGAAGGGGAAAAATTACTTAGAGTTCATTTCATTAGTATGTTTAAAAAACAAAATTTATATAAACTATATGTAAGTCACAGTAGACATTTTCAGTTTATTTTTGGTGTTTAAGTCGAATTTTGAACTTTGATGTATTAAAAGACTCGTAGGAGAATTTATAGGTAAACCTTTTTGTAGTACATTTTAACCCATTATACTTAGTCCTGTCATAAGTTCTGTTACAAGTTATGATATAAGTAGATTTGAAATTATAATACTTTTTTTAATGAAGTTAGTTTTATTTAATCAAGTAAATATTAAAAAGAGCGGCCACCGTAGCCGAATGGGTTGGTGCGTGACCACCATTCGGAATTCGGAGAGAACGTGGGTTCGAGTCTCGGTGAAAGACCAAAATGAAGAACAAGTTTTTTCTAATAGCGGTCGCCCCTCGGCAGGAATTGGCAAACTTCCGAGTGTATTTTTTTGCCGTGAAAGAGCTTCTCATAAGAATAAAAATATATATATATATGCCGTTCGGATTCGGCTTGAAACTGTAGGTCGCCCCACTTGTGGAACAACATCAAGACGCACACCACAAATAGGAGGAGGAGCTCGGCCAAACACCCAAAAAAAGGGTGTACGCGCCAATTATATATATGTATATATACATATATAAAGGAAAAAAAGGAAAATTATAAGTTTTGATTCGATTTGCTTTTTCACAAGCCTTCAGTTTTTGCAGAACTCGCGGTTTCCATGGATATTGACGTCGGCCACAAACTGTTGTCCAATGAATTCAGATCTAGACTTCCAGACGGTCAAGCTTCTGCGGCTATGAAGTGGGTGGTTTTTGCCGTATGGGCTGGAGCGGAATCTCGTTGGAAGATCCAGTGCTCTCCATTCAAGAGAGTACTGCTCAACTGCTTCATCGTGCCTTCTAAGACATCCTCCTGGTACACTTTTGCCCCGGTATTTACCTCTTTTTCGCAGAAATGAAGAGATGTTACGCTTTTTCAAGACACTCCCCACCAAATCATTACGGAGGCTAAATGGTGGTCACGCTGAACCCTTTAAACAATATTTTTTGCGTCTTTAGAAGTTTTAGCATAGATTTTTTCATTTTGCTTATTAAAAACTTATTCAACAGTGAACATTTTCTCATCGGTGAAAAAAATATTTTCTTGGCTGTTGCCACCGAAGAAGCTGCTTTCATCTATTGAGTCTAATTTTCTTCAAGTGCGTTGTCTACGGAAGGCTTTCATGTGGAAATCATCTCTAACTAGTCTTGACTTGGATATGGTCGATGCATTCATTTTTCTGGACATGATTTTCTGCTTTCTAAGGGGATTTCTGCGAATTTTTTCTCGAAGTATACCAACATGAGCAAAAACAATGGGAATTTCTGCGAATTTGTTCTCGTGGATATACTTTGTAAAATTTGAAATTTCTCACAGAATTTATGGCAAGACTAAGTATATCTCTGTTATAAGTAGAGATATCTTCCGCTCTAGAATCTCAATGAGACCCAGAAATTTGCCGTTTGATCTCAAACGATTGCAGTCTGCTGTTCGGTAAGTATTTGGGATGTCAATCAACAAAGCTTGAGGACAGCCTCTTTAATTGTTCAGATGAAATAATTAGGACGTCTATTACATTTCCATTAGTTATAACAATAAGCAGAGACTGTGGAACAAATTTTTTGAAAGATGATAACTTAAGCAAAATTCAAGAAGAAACCGTAGGTTTGAAAGGCCTGCTGAATAACTACAAAAATAGAGGTCGTTTATCCTACCTTGATTAAATATTTTAAATAAGTAAATTTTCATATTTTGTAAAATATTTTGATCATTTCTAGTCAATCTAAAATGTTCACGAACAAGCATAATTCTTTATTTGTACCACTAAAATGCTCCTCTGTCCACAGGAAGCAACAAAACACCGTTACAGCTGTTATTCAATGCATTTCGTATCTACTATTTTATCAGGCATTTTGTTGCGATACAATTTTTCGCGTGAGCACATCACTACAAACAAAGTCAAAAGGGCGCATTTTCTTCTGTAAAAAATAAAAAAAACCATACCATAACCAACCACTGTTACACTCGGATTTGTAGGAGGCTGCTGCTTTTGCTCTTTCTGTTGCTCCTCACTGTCAGCTGGTACGCTGCGTTAGTATGCGTGCGCACATAGCTGATATTTTCGAATAATATTTTTCGAAAGTCCTTATTCGAAATACGTTATCAGCAGCAGTGGCAATAGCAGTAGTTGATGCTATGGACGGAGATTACCTGCAGTACACTTTTGTTGATGCTTGCGTGCGGTTCACTAAAGCTCCGTTTGCGGTTTTTACTGCGTGTCTAAACAAAGTAAGACAAATTCGATTTTCAACTGACAACTGCCAGTGAGTTGCTGGTAGTTTGCGGGTGTTGCTTATGTAGTGAATTGCATCCCTTTGCAAAGACCTCGATGCGTGTTTGTTGTCGTCTGGGCCATTACTTATGCGCGCGATTTCAACGTGAACGGTACTAACCGGGTTTAATTGAATAAAAAAAATTTTCCTTTTGTGAATATTTCATTTTGCGTACGTGAGTGTGCTAATTTCTTGCTTTTTTGGTACATTGGTGGCAACAAGCTTGTGGGGCAGGAAAGCAAATTCGGAAGCATTTTAATTAAATACCATCGCTTTTGTTCGGGTAAAAAGATAAAATTCTGAATGAATTCTGGTGCTAGTACACGTAATGAAGTGTTTATAGTAGACGCGAAGCATATTTTACGGCGTTATCAACAACACGAGATTCGTTCAAAATGACATACACTGAAATAAAATAACGTAAAACTAATTCATTGATAAAAATAATAATAATTTAAAAAAATAATAATTAAAAAAAAATAAAGAAAATTTAACAAAATATAATGACATTAAAAATATAAAATAAAAATAAATAAATAAAAATAAATGATAGGAATTAAAAATAAAATGAATAAAAGTAAGTAAAAAGAAAATAAAACTAAAAAGAAAAATAAAATTAAATTATAGACATAGAATAAAATTAAAACAAAAAAACAAAGATTTGTAAATGAATTAAATTAAAAACAAAACGAAATAAATTAATAAAGTTGAAAAAATAAATAAAGTAAGCAAAAGTCAGAAACATATAAATAATTAATGCAAAATTAAATAAGATAATAAAAAACAAAATAACATAAAAGTAATAAAATGAAGTGAAAAAACAAGCAAAAAGGGAAAATTAAAGAAATAAAATAATAGTAAAAAATAAATAACAGTAATTAAAAAAACTAAAAAAAAATCAATAAATAACGTAGAATAAAATAAAATAAAATAAAATAAAATAAAATAAAATAAAATAAAATAAAATAAAATAAAATAAAATAAAATAAAATAAAATAAAATAAAATAAAATAAAATAAAATAAAATAAAATAAAATAAAATAAAATAAAATAAAATAAAATAAAATAAAATAAAATAAAATAAAATAAAATAAAATAAAATAAAATAAAATAAAATAAAATAAAATAAAATAAAATAAAATAAAATAAAATAATAAGTAATGAAAAAAATTAAATAAAATTATATAGAATAATTTCGTAAGCAATAAAATTAAATTAATAAAATTAATAAAAAACAAATAGAATATATGAATGAAGTAGAAAAAAAATTAAATAAAATAAACTGAAATTATAAAATAAAATAAAATCAGATAAAATTAGATAATAATAATAAGACTAAATGAAATGGAAAATATTAAATAAAAAAACAAAATAAATGAAAATCAAATTCATAAAATTAAGTATAAAAGAAGATAAACAAAATCAAAACAAAAATTATATAAAATAAAAACTGTTAAAATTATAACAAATAAAACCAGATCTAACAAAATAAAATAAAAAATTAAAGTTAAATTAATAAAAATAAATGAAATTATATAAACTAAAATAAATAAACGAAATAAAATAAAGAAAATGAAGTAAAATAAACTAAATAAAATAAAAGAAATGAAAAGAAAATAAATTTAAACAAAATGAAATAAAATTAAAAAACGAAATTGAATAAAATTAATAAAAATAAATGAATTTAAGCAAACAGAAATAAAAACTAGACAAAATAAACGAATAGATGAAAATAAAATAAACCAGTAAAGTACAAAAAAAATTTTAATTATATAAAAAAAAGTTAAATATGAAAAAATTAAATAAATAAACTAAATTAACTAAACTTATTGTGTTAAAATAAAATACATTTAAATAACATGAAGTTGAATAAAAAAAAAATAAAATAAAAAAAGTTGTAATAAAAAAAAATTAAGTAAAAAACACTAATTAAAAACAACTACAATTGTGTACTACGCAAATGTTTTACAAAGCAACATTACTTGTTTAACACGTATTCTTGTCACGTGCGGGTAAGGCCAACCGGAACAACAATTAACTTAATTTTTCGCGCCTAAAAGCATACAAAAACAAATAAGTCAAGTGATTAATTCCTGCTTTTTTGCAAACAAAGAAAAAAAGAGTATACAACAAAAAGTTTGGTGTATAAGTGAGTTTTACGTACGCTACAATTGTGTTGGAGAGCCTCACAGCGAGAAGTGAGATTCCCTCGACCACAGAAGCAGAAAAAATAGACTACACAAGGGAAAAAGTTTCCGTTAAAGTGCGAAGAAAATAAATGAGCGTAATAACCACCACATTCTTCCCTATAAAACATTGTTAGGCCGCAAAAAAGAACCACTAAATAAAATTCGAACAACTTTATTCGCATTGTAGGTGCAGCTTGCGGCGGCTGCAAAGTACCCAAGAAACTAAAGCCTACACATTGGATGCTTAAATATTAAAGAGTTTTTGTGCAGCGGAAAAAAGAAACAAATTTGGAATTATTGTTTTACCGGCTTGCGATGCGAAGAGAAATTCTGAGTATACTATGAAGATGTGAACTATGCCAGTCTCAAGCGTAAGTGAGCAAAATTGTAATCAAAATATTTTTTGTGTAGATGCCTACAGAGATAATAAAAATAAATAATAAATGAATGTGTGAAAGTTATTGCTATGTCGATTCTTTTGGTCGATGCAGTTGAGAGCATTTGAGTTCATATGATGTTGAAATGTTACGTATACCACGTGGTGAACATTGAAATACATCATTGATTAAATATTAAAGAAAGTGAGATGATAGCTGATTGTTGAACCAATAAAACGATCTCAAAAAGTAATGAGTTGAGCGATTTGACGATTTGCACATCTAACAAGGGCGCAAAAATGAGAAAAATTAAAGATAGGCATATATAGCTGTTGAAAATAATTTTTGGAGAAAATTTCGTGAATTCGTTACGGGTATTTAAAGTGCTGGTCTGTTCTTATAAGGGGCAAAATGGGACAAGAGCAGCTCAAAACTTGGTAAGGAGGCTTTGCTATATGGCATAAATTGTGCTACTTGGATTGTGTTAAATGTTTTTTTCTTTGAATTGCACGTCAAATAACACTGTGGTACAAAAAAAAAAGTTGCAAAAAAACTTTGGATCGGACATGGGGAGGGTTGTAGCTTATGAAAAACTGAAAAGAATGGTATAGGAGAAATTTCCAATACACCCCCAAAATCTCATTTTATGGCCATAAAACCGTTTTTCAGTAGGTTGATGTGAAGAATAACTCCTAACTTCGCCAATTTCCATCCGATTTCGAATTTGCTTTTTTAGTTCGAAAGAACAAAAACAAGCCTTTTTGACAGTGTGTTAACATTTTTTCTGAAATGACAACTGACGAGACTGTAGACGGAAGTACTTGGAATTTTTTTATTTTTTCTCTATTTTTTCAACTTTGGCATAATTTTTACGATATTATCCGATATTGAGGATTTTTTTAGTACCCTACTGTGTTAGTAAATTTAATTTTGCGTCAAATGAGTTATATTTGACTGTAATTGAATTAAAATTAGTAGAGTTGTGCGAGTTTTAAGATTTTTTTTTTTTTTTTACTAATTTGGAATGTTGGTATAGCTTACGCTAAATGGGAATAAGGACGTGTTTTGATGCATTATTATAGATACGTAATATTTATTGGAGTGTATATGTATACATAAGAGTACACTGTACTGCATACAACAGAACTGGTTAGACTTACGAAAATATCTGACATATTATAGCACTTTTTTTCAATAGAAATATGAAAAAGCTCCCAAGTGTACCAAAGTTCACTCTGTACATTGATTAACAAAAGAAGTTTGTTATTATAATTTAACCTTATTAAAACGTCAAAGTTTTATTGTTTGTTTCATTGAAATTCAAAAGATATAAATCAAAACGTTGCCAGAAAAGTCAAATTTCTCAATATTCTCCGATGATATGGCATCATCAGCCTTATCATAAACCAGATGATTGTTATTTTTGTAAAACGGACGTAAACGGTCATCATTATAAAACTCGAAAGCACATAAAGTATGCTGATGTTGCAACTGTTAAGAACCCCGTAGTCTTGGACGATATGATTGACTCAACTGCAGGTCATGAACTGAAGGAAGTTCAACTCATTGCTGATGATGATCAAACTGATAACAATAAACCTGATGATGAAGAGTACTTTCCGTCTGGTTCTAAGTTTTCAGAACGAGACATTGTATCAAATTCAGATTTTCAGGATCTTTCTCGTGATTTACTTCTATCGGGAAGACAATCTGAAACGCTCGCTTCTCGATTTAAAAAATGGAATTTAGTTGATGACGACTTAAGATGAATGATGATGATCGAATCTCCTACAGAGAAGTATTCAAAACTGATGAAGAGAATGACAAATGTACAGTGCTGCACTGCACAATACTCCAATAAATATTATGTGTTTATAATGACACTTGTTATCATTTTTATGCTTCGAAACGCATACCAAATCTCGTAGTAAAAAAAGAAAAAATCTTAAAACCCACACAACTCTATTAATTTTAATTCAATTACAGTCAAATATAGCTCATTCGACGCAAAATTAAATTAACTAACACAGTAGGGTACTAAAAGAAATCCTCAATATCGGATAATATCGTAAAAATTATGTCAAAGTCGAAAAAATAGAGAAAAAATAAAAAAATTCCAAATACTTCCGTCTACAGTCTCGTCAGTTGTCATTTCAGAAAAAATGTTAACACACTGTCAAAAAGGCTTGTTTTTGTTCTTTCGAACTAAAAAAGCAAATTCGAAATCGGATGGAAATTGGCGAAGTTAGGAGTTATTCTTCACATCAACCTACTGAAAAACGGTTTTATGGCCATAAAATGAGATTTTGGGGGTGTATTGGAAATTTCTCCTATACCATTCTTTTCAGTTTTTCATAAGCTACAACCCTCACCATGTCCGATCCAAAGTTTTTTTGCAACTTTTTTTTTGTACCACAGTGTAATTGTTGGCTGAGCCTGCTCTATATTTGCTATAGAATTTTTTTGGTACTTTCCAATAAAATTGTATTCAAATTTTCAAATTTGGTTTGTTAAAAATTTTGTTACAAATTTTTTATTACAAATGTTTTTGTGAAAATTTTTTTTTTCTTTTGTTTTTTTAAGAAATTGTTCAGTTGTTTGTAAAATTTTGTTTTCATTAGTTTTTTTTGTCGAATTTCAGAAGTTTTGTATATTTTTTTGAATTATGCTCAAATAAAATGTGGAAGTTTTTCGAAACTTGAAAATTTTGTTTGGTAAGCATTTGTGTTTTTTGATTTTTTTACAACCTTGCGGTAAAAAATTTTGGGAATTTTTATTACATTGTTATTTTTTTAAATTATGTTCAATGTCTGCCTTCCAAGCTCATTTTTCAGCTTTTTCTAAGTTTTTTTGGTAAACAATTTTTTTCGTATTTTGTAATTTTGTCGAGTTTCGGCATTTTTGTATTTTTCTTCTAATTATGCTCAAATAAAAGCCGATAGTTTTTCGAAATTCGAAAATTTTTTGTTAAACATTGGCAAAAGTTAAACATTTTTTTTTTAATTTTCTTTCAATTATGTTCAAATATAAATTGGAAGGCTATCCCTTAAAATAAACCCTAACGCGATTTTTCTTGCTTTCCAAATTGCCATTCAAAATTTTTTGTATGTTTTTTGAACATATTTTTTCTATTTTGTAATTTTTTTAGAATTTCGGCATTTTTGTATATTTCTTTTACGTACCGTCAAAAGACAGCTTGATATTTTTCCTTTAAAATGAACTCTAATGTAATTTTTTTTGTCTGCCTTCTAAGCTGATTTGCAATTCCACTTTCTTCTAGAATCCTAAATGAGGTAACCTAAATGCCTTGGAGTATTGTTTCCTTTACGAACTTCTTCAGCGCAAGTTTACATTGAACGGGAAACTAAGCTCTTTCAATTTCAATATCATTATGATTAGCACGAAGTATTCTGTCCCGAGTCACACCAAAGCCTCCTTGATTGCTAACTACAACCGATGTTACAGAAAAAGGTAACTGAAAAGGGAGACTCAGTGC
The DNA here is from genome assembly GCA_037575425.1 of Anastrepha fraterculus. Lineage (NCBI taxonomy): Eukaryota > Metazoa > Arthropoda > Insecta > Diptera > Tephritidae > Anastrepha > Anastrepha fraterculus. The sequence goes on along the minus strand of JAYXIM010041160.1, from coordinate 44,889 downwards.
TCGGGTTTTGTGCCAATCATAAAAATGGTAAAATTGCCAAGTGGATTGCAGTAATCCGTTCTCTGCTCTTTTCTACTTTAAATTTTGTTTGTTAAAATTGGTTAAAGATCTTTGAAGATCAAAAAAGCTAACAATTTCAAATAGTGGGTCAGGATTTCGAGTCCCTATTGTAATAAAGGATAGCATTGACATATCATGTCGACCATATAAGTATCCCCACTGCAACCAGAAGGATGGGTGTTATGGCTGCAACAAGACGCCAAAGGCTGATGTTCGAAATTAGAGGTCACTTGTTATCTTTTTTTAAGTAATTTCAGCTATATATAGAAATTTAACAGCAGTGCTGAGAATAATGCTAGTTTTATAAGCATATTTCTAAAACTTTATCAGAGGGCATTTCAAGCCATATTGAAATCTACTAAGTGATTGATATGGCGACTAAGTATTTATCAATTCTGTGAAAAGAAAAAGTTAAACTTTTTTGCGGTCGATAGAGTTGCCCTTCTTTAGAGGCTTTAATGGCATCAGATACTATGTCTGAGCGGACTTAAAGCCAAAAGAGTTATATGTAACACTTCTTTAATATCATAATAATACTAATACCATTACCATCCTTGGATTATAATTCCTCTTCATTCAAACTACTAGTTTTACAGTGTAGAGAGGAACTAGTGTTGCTTCGTCATTGGCTTCGATCTCTTCTTACTCCGATATGGGTTCCCGATCATAGTAAAATAAAGTCTAATGAGACAGGAAATGAGCAAGTAAGAAAAGGTTCGGCACAAGCATAACAGAGACTGGCTGTTGCTACCCTATTCAACACAATAAAAACGCTCATTGCTTCCCACTACTATTTTAATCTTTAGCCGAAAGCAGGTGGAAGCAATTATGATAGGTAATGCACTACAACAAGAAAAACATGACCGATAGGGAATCATGCGGCAAGACTTAACCTTTCTTTCAATCCCATCTGTAGAAGCTGTCAGGCGGAGGGGGTGAAAGAAAGTCTTCTCCACTATTTACGCGAATGTTCAGGTCTAGCTAAAGCAAAACTTCGTTCTTTCGTTAAGCCTTTCCTACAGCAACTTAATGAAATCTCAGATATAGAGATAAAAAGTTTGCTGCTACGCCTGGATATAACAAAATGGAATGAATCTGACGTTGGTTGGTTGGTTAGAGTGGTGATTCATCCAGAATCCAACTAGCGCTTCCGCACCATTTTGTTATTTATAGCAAAACTATATCCAGTCTGTGCGGTTTAGGAACCTTATTAGGCTGTTGACGTCTATGCCAGACAGTTGCTCGAAGCTCTCGAACAGCGGTTTGCCCAGGGTTTACATTTTGTCCTTCTATAGTGCAGGGCATTCACAGAGGAAATGGAAGATTGTTTGCTTTTTCTGCGGTTGTTTACAACTATGACAATATGCGTTGTGAGCGATGCCCATTTTGGCGGCTTGTTCTCCGATAGATCAGAAGCCAGTTAAGACTGCCGTTAGTCTACAGGCGTCCCGCCGTTTCATGTTTATCAATGTCGACGATTGTTTGAGGTTGTAGGTGGGCCACAACGTCCTGATGATTTTGCATTTCGTCTGGTCTCTCCATCTACAATCTGCGATTCGAAGGTACTTTAAGGAAATTGCATTCTTGACTGCACCTAATGGTGTGAATACCGGTACTGAAAGAACGTTATTCATGGCAGATCCCCTTCTTGCGAGTTTATCAGCCATTTCGTTACCTTCTATGTTCCGGTGTCCCGGGACCCAAATTAAGGTTACTTTGTGGTTTTCACTCAATGTGGTGAGGCTATTCCTACTTTGCTCCACCACTTTAGAGGTTGTTGTAGCCGAGTCCAGTGCCAGGATTGCAGCTTGGCTATCCGAAAGAATAGCGATATTGCCCTTAAGAAAGAAATCTGTGATTAGTAACCTACAAGCTTTCCCAATTGCCAGAACTTCCATTTCCAACAACAAAAACAACCATTACCATCAGCAAACAAATTTTCATTGGGTTACGAAATGTATACTTTGATTATTCCAATTATAATTTGCTAAAATACTTATAAGTAGTTTTCCGATTAGCAATCGCATAGCGCATTTATTTTATTTGCCAACCCTGTTACCACTTTTTTTGCGTATGTGTATGTGGGAGTGAAATTCAGAATTTAAATATTTGCAGTCAACGTGCAAATCGCTACGAGCAATGCTGTAATGGGCAATGATTACAAATTCAACACCGTGCGATAGCAATTCTCACCCAAGAGAAATTCGATGTGCTTGCTGTGCTAGAACTCAGTTGTGGTAGTCTGTGTTTTTAGTAAGGACTTTTATTACCCGTAAATTTCACTTTGGGTACAGAACTCAAAAATTAGTATTAGTACATAAAAATAAATACATAAAAGTATAAGTAGAAAAATGTGTATCAAAAGAAAGTAGCACACTCAAAAATATTTTATTAGGCTTTCCCTGTTCGAAGCGGTTTCTGCACTGCTGGTTGAAATGTAAACATTTTTAAGGATATTGCAGATTGAGAACTTCAAAGCACAATTTTCAATTGCTTCATGACGTCACTTAAATTGTGAAGTCCTTTTAAAAAGAAACTTAAACATATTTGTAATTACGCTTATCCTTTTTGAAGCAAGTAAAAAATGTCTTTTGGAATTTTTGCCCTTGTATTTTATATCCGTGAATATTTCTTGAAATATACTTTAGAAAAACACTAACAAAAATTTTGTATTCCTTATTTTATTAATTGCTGATTAAAAGTACTATATATGCACAAGTAACGAATACACGAATTTTGGTTATATGGAGAAAATGCACAAGACCGGTAGCAACAAAAAAATATTATCAAAAACTAACGCGATTTTTGAGTCACTGCAAACTTGGACTTTGTTATACTAAGATTGGATGGGCTATAAAACTGGGTACCCAATTTTTAATTTTTTTATTTCAGAAGTTCAAAAGTTTGAAGCTTTTATGGAAATTTCTCAAATTTTTACAAACAAAAAAAAAATTATCAAAAATTTATTTTTTGAACCACTTCAAACTTGGACTTGGCTATATGATTGGATGGGCTATAAAACTGCGTACCCAATTTTTTATTTATTTTTTTTGAAGCTCAAAAGTTTGAAGGCTTAATGGACATTTTTCGAATTTTTACAAACAAAAAAAAAACTGTATTTTTTTTTAATTTGACTTTTTTTTATTTAATTTGAATAAAGTTATTGAATAATATAAATTTCGAAAGACATTTATCACATGTTTCAACTAGGACAATTGCAAGTGCTAACATTTTTAAATTACCCTCGTAGCACCAAATGATTTATGATAGTTAGTAGATTTATAATAGTTTTTTTGGATTCTGGATCCACAGAGAAACTGGGAGGTTCACATGTCTTGCTGGTGGATGCCGCACATATAAATAAATAAATACAAATAAATTTTTTCATCGATGAAAAAAAAATTGAATTTTGTCGTACAGTGTTCGATTATAAATATTTGGAATGCAACACGTTAGGTTGTTTATCTGCCAAATAAGTAAATGTAATAACTATAATGCAAGTGCATGCGGAAATAAGCACCTGAGCGTATGAATGCCATTTGGAGGTACGAGGGGCGTTTGTTAAGTACGTGATCTAGGCAAGCGAGTGATGATTCTCGCTACTAATGATATTCGTTGCTAAATTCAAAGATAGTATAAATAGCGGGTATTTTTCCGATGGTCAGTGACGCTGGTGACCAATCAAAACGTCCAAAAAGTTAAGAAAATATGACTATCAGCAGAAGTAACCACTGGCTGATAAAACAGCAAAGACAAACATGCTGGATGGATTTTTTGACCATAAAAGGAACCGAGGATCCATCATTACGACCCAAAGTTCAAACAAAAGTCATTCGAAAGGCCACAAAAGAAACTCAAAGCCGAAAAGCCGGCGTCCAAGTTTATGGTGACCATTTTCTGGTGTATGTTAACTATATTATTAATCGATTTCCTGCCCAAAGATAAGGGTCTTTATTATGTTACAACAAAACATATAATCAGACCACCTAATTCCCAAGTAAAATGGGTCGCCATGTACGAAAATCCACATAATTTGTTTTCTCTCATGTTTTCGAAATATCCCCAAATAAAGGTTTTGGATTAAAGAAATTATCTTAAAAAAAGGTCTAGTATTAGGAGATTCCTTTAACTGATAAAATAACAGATATATCAAATTAAAGATAATTAAGTTTGCTATTTTTCGTTAGTGCTTGGGACTGCAACGATGTGTAAAAATTTAAAACACCGAAAAAATACAATAAGAAAAAAAAAGCTGTTAGAAAACCAAGAATATCGAATAAAATGTCGAAAATAAATTGTGGTGAAAAAAATGTTAGAAAGCCAAGAATTTCAAAAAAACAAAAAATCGAAAATAAAAATGTGAAAAAATATCGAAATAATGAATGAAAAATATTTATAAAAATCTCTATATGCATTATTGACCATATCCTCAAATATAATCCTTGTCCTATGCATACAAGGTGGCACAATTCTAATCACCCTATCAGAAGATTTATATTATATTTTTGCAAATGGCATTGTACGTCAATCATATTTGACACTTGTGAACTAGATGACTGCAGCATGTAAACAGACAAGCAATGGAGCAAATAGGAATGCCCATTATTCAAAATCGAAATTTATATTTAGTATTAAAAGATTGATTTTACGCCACCTTGAACATATCTCCCAAGCAAAGAAAATATAAAGAATTTCTTAGCACGGAAAGGATAAAAAACAGCACCGGATTGACTAGCAGATCTGCATACGAATTTTTTGAAACAAATTTTACTAATTTTCTAAAGCCACAACTAAACAAAATGAATAGCTAATGGGTATTAAGCTTCATTGACCTTTTAGTTGTATAAGACAATGAAACCATGTTGTAGCTTTGATCCACTGTTTGTATGTACCAAAAGAAGAAGAGGAAAACCACTTAAAAGTTGTACCAAAGTGATCAGCGAGATGAATTGATGAGTTAAAGCCATGCCCATCTGTATGGCTGTATTTTTGTTTTTTTTTGTGTTTTTTGCTTTCTTTCACCTGTTGACATAAAGTTTCACACGAAACCTTTTAAAAGAAGAAGAAAATATTCTATGAAGAAGAGTTCCAATCCAGTTTCGAGCCCCGAAATTGTTAAGGAAACTATTTTTAAATAGGCGAAACTAATCATCCTAATAGTTTTTGAACAACTTTTTTATTGAATAAAAAACAAAGATTTTGAATGCTGGGAGTACCTAGTTTGACCTTTACGCACTCCATTGCTAAGTCCAAAATATAATATTGTTATATTTTCCTCGGTTTAAAGGCATAACACATAAAAGCTGTATGGGAAATGTGTCGAACAAAAACATAAAATCGAGTTGTTTCTTCATTAATTACTTTATCCTGCAAATTTATCAGAGGCCCCTTCCATACACAAACATACATGGATTATTAACAAATTCATTCATGTTCATACTCGTATTCAACAGCTCCATACCCTCCCTAGCCTTATTAATTTGTCTATTGAATCTAATTGCACCTTTATCAAAGCGTAATAAATGTTTTATCTAATAAAATTATCACAAATCGATAGTACGTCTGTACCCGCTTATACGTGAGTGTATGTGTGTGTGTGTGCTAAAATATGTCAATATCTAATATCGGTAAAGTAAGCAAAAAAAGACGCATAATAATTGCATTGTTGTTGCTACTACAACTATAATTGCTGAAGACATTACAAATCTCGGTCTTATTGCTAAGCTTAACGGATCGAAAAGTGAATATTGTCGCTTACTATGTGAACAAATACCCTGTAGGGAAAAAATCTACTTGTTAAATAGCCTTGGGGTATAGATGAATCGCTGGGAACCTTAAATTTACAAATGTTTTCAGTAGTAACATCCCAACGAACACACAATAAAATATTCAGCATCATTCTTCAATTCATTTCTAACATTGAACCGGAAGAGCTGAGCTAAACGTGAGAGAAACTAATTTCTCCCACTGCGTCGGCGTTGAAAAGGTATTTGCATTCGTTCGAAAGGATACAATTGAAGCGTAGATACACAAAAAAAAAAAAAAAAAAAATATAAAAGTGAATATTACAACAAACATGAGCTGAAAAGTCCCGGGCCTAACACGTAGATGGTGCTAGTTTTATTGCATTCACCTTTTCAGATAGTACTAACCTTAAAGGGAAAGGTGTTCAATTTTATGATATCCTAGGTATTCATTAGTTCGTGAGTTATTGTGCTAAGAATGACGCCACTTTTATTATTTTCAAAACAATGGATCAAAATTTCTACAAATCTACACTGCTTTTTGATGGAAAAAATACCGTCCAAGCGAAGCAATGGCTTAAAAAGTGTTATGAGAATTCCGCTCCATCAGAAGCAACAATAAAACGATGGTTCGCTGACTTCAAACTTGGTCGAAGAGACACCGATGATGCACAACACAGTGGACGTCCAAATAAGGCGGTAATACCAGGAAGCATAAAAAAATCCACCAAATCGTTTGGAATGATCGAAAAGTGAAGTTGCGTGATTTAGTTGACATCGCAAAGATGTCAGAAAAGCGTTGGCTTTATATTGAATGAGCATTTGACTATGAGAAAGCTCTGTTCAAAGTGGGTGCCGCGTTTTCTCACTGAACGTATTGATGATGGACTACTCCCACACCCACCGTATTAACCACATTTGCCTCCCAGTGCCTACTGGCTGTTCGCAAACCTAAAGAAACTACTCGCCGGGAAGTAATTTTGCTCGAATGAAGAGGTTACCGCTCAAACTGAAAGATAAATCGTTCTACAAAAGTGGTATGTGGCACTGAAATGTTAGAGCTGCGCTGGAATGATTACGTTGTTCTTCATGGAAACTTCTTTGATGAATAAATTTAATTTTGACCAAAAAAAAACGTGTTTTCTTTGTTAGGCCCGGGACCTCACAGCCCATGTCTTATTTAACTATAAGAAAAATAGTAAAAAAAATAATAAAAAAAGTATATTTCAATTTCATTTCCATTAAGAAGATTACATGAAAAAATTATTTTACTTTATTATTTATATTTCAGTATTTCAATGAAATGTTTGAGACCAATATCATAATCATGCTTGAGTTCTCAAATTTTTCTCAGCTTGAGAAACGATCCTATTTTCTCACAAACAAAAATACCCATTTTTTGTTGAGAACGCTTACGGTGTTTTGAGATATGATTAAATTCTTAACTTAAACTAAAATTGAGCTCAAACCTTAATATTTGTTTGGATGCTACTCTAGCCTGTTGTAGAGTGTGAAAATACGTGAAAGCAGATAAGTAAACGGAAGCAATCCGCAATTACAACTGTTCCATCATGTGACGCCTACATCTTCCACGCAGCAAATTGCGTATTTGAGACAGACTTTAGTACTAAATACTATAGGTCCAAATTATCAGCATTCATTTGCTACTTCAACTGAATTCTTGGATCATTGAAGTATAAAATTCACCAGTGGGTGTTGGTGCATACTAAATTCACTAGAATCAAACCAGTTCCGTAGTAGTGGGCTTTCCAACAGGGAAACTTATGTACACTCCGCGGCAAAATGATAACACAACACAGTTTTGACTATTTTCCATTTTTATAACGGTTACTATTACTATTGCATAAGCAGCACCAACCAGGGAAAAAATTATAAAATATCAATGGAATTTTTTAGCACTTTTAAAAGTCTTTCTAGAAATTCTACTAAAATTACAGTGGAATTGGTATTAGAAGTTTGTGGAATTTTTCGAATTTTTTATAAAATTTAAATTTTTAATTTATATGTTCTTTATTAAACAATGAGTTTTATTTCTATACACAAATAATAACAATCCAAAGTGTCAATTGACACGAGCTCTACCAGTACAGTAGTGCACACTGTCATATAGGTATACATATCAATATACTTACGCACTAAGCGGAGTGCTAAAAGTAATTCACGCTATTTAAAGTGTGTGTTAATACAATATAAGCATTCCACTCGTAAACGCTATCAATTTGCTATGGCTACGAGTCGGCGCGTACTTGCGATCCTTTCTATTTTTTATTGCTGTGCAATGGTTGGCAGTAACAAAAAGTGTGTAAAAAATGATTTTTTTTATTGATAACGGATTGGTGCGACATTAGGCAGTAGCACGTTTTAACAATATGTGAAAGTAAACAAAAATGCTTAGGCGAGCAAAAGCTACTCTCTCAAATGATGGTCATGATGGTGAAAGTATGCAGCAAGCGTTATTGAACGAAATGATTGGTGTGAGTAAGCGCTTATTGGACGGTGTATAGACTCATCTATATAGGTATGCTTACATGTAGTAGTGCCCTGTTAACCGCAGCAACAGTTTGATCCATTTATCAAAGGCAGAATTTTAGTTGGTATTTGGCATTTTTTTTACTATGAATATCCTTCGGCATAATTTTGTTAATCTGGCAATTATATGTTGACAAGTAGTTAGTAGTTATCTCTTTAGCAGTTTCTGTGGTTTCTTTTACAGCAATGAGTAAGTGATATGAATTACAAAAAATTAAAAAAAATGTTCACATTATGATTTTGCTTTGTAGGTCGTAGTGCAAACCTCAAATCAAATTTCTCTATATATGCTTTTGTTTGGGAAAATAATTGAGTGATATTACTGTTCACTTAATATCACTCAATTATTTTCAGAATGCGGTGTAACAACTGATGAAATTATTAATAAAATTTTAAAGTAGTCGCGCAACGATAATTCAGTACTCATTTACTAAACACATAGATTTTATGATTACTAAGCCTAAGTCTAAGTCTTGTGCTACTATGCTCGGTTTCTTAAAGAGAAATTCAAATAGTCCCCGGACCTTTGCACACTCACACTTACTTTTCATTTGTGAGATCGAATATTGAGTATTGCAGCATCGTTTGTGATCCTATCTATTTCACTACCACTTTAAGTGTAGAAAAGGTTCAGAAAGGTTTACTGGGTATGCCATTCACTCCCTTTGTAGGAATTTTAGTATGATTATAAAAGTAGGTGCCTTGTGTTGGCATTGCCGATGTTAGAAATGCGTAGTAAAATTTCATCGGTTCCGACTTCTTGATTGAGTAAATTCTTTTCAATTGTCCTGGTAAGGAACTTATTCTGGGGCAAATTTTATGTACCTTATCACAACATCGATTTCGGGATTAATACATCGCTTACACGTTGTCTAAGGCTGACTTACCAAGTCAGATAGGTGAAATGGTTGCAATACTACTCTGGCACTCCCCAAGTAGCACTAAAGCGCCATTTTGATACCATTTTGAGATCTCCAACGGGCAGATATTTACACAGCCAACCAGAGTTGTTGATGTAATGCAGAAGGTTAATGGGATCTAGGTTAGAGCCCTGCTCCAGGCTGTTGAAGAAAGGAGCACCCAGTAACCTTAATCGTCTAGCTCCCAAACCTAGACATTTAAAGAGAAAGTGCTCAGTAGTCTCCTTCTCTGAGGGGTCCCCACATCATCTGCAATGGGGATTAAGTGATAACTTTAGCTTTTCTGCGCGTGCACCGCTCATCCAATGACTGGGCTCTCAGCTATGAGTTTGGAAATTGAATGGCGAGGAGTACCCATATACATACCAAAGGGCACGAAGAAATGGAGCTCCATCTGTCGTGCACTTTTCTAAGAAATGAGTTGTGCAATTCCCTTTTAACAACAGTCAGGGGGATGCTGATGACCGGGTAGGAGGTCTCTGAGGCCAATTAAGTCCTTTTCCTGGCTAGCTCACCAGCAAATTTCATTTTGCATGTGACCTGAACACCCAAGAAATTTGATCTTATTTCAGGAGTAGACCAGTTTTGATCTGCATCATGGCGTCGTCAGTAGCTTGATCGCAGCTTGAATATCGGAAAAAATGTTAATTTCTCCCTCGCTTCCACGTTCTCTATGCATTCGGCAAAGACTTCTGCCTGAAAAACACTAGCAGTATTCGGCAGTTTGAGGAAATAAATAAATTGGCTGATTTAGAGCAACTTGCTGCTCTGACTCCTGATTCCATCTTGAAACTGTCAGTGTCGTTAGAAGTACCAGTATCGGTACAGATTTTCCCTTCTTTCCTATCCTGCCTACTTGGAAAGATTGCACTGGCACTGCCGGTTGAACAGTTAGTAAAAGTTCTAAAAATTTAAACGCATTCTCAAATTTCTTTAAGAGTTTTAAAATAAGTAGTCCATAATATATATTTCTTTAAATTATTTTTATTTTTTACTTTTAAGTAATCTATTTGAGAGGTACTCGTTTTGAGAAATTTACATAAATAAATAAATAAAAGAAAATAATTAAATAAATAAAACAATTGTAAGTCACCTGGCTTTTTCTAATATCATCTATGTAGATGAGCATGAAAATACCAACAAATGCCTGATAGAAACAAGTGAATGATGTACTTTTGTCCATTATCTCACTCGTCTGAAAAGTTCCGTACTGAAATGTTCCTGGAAATACATTCGTGGAACATTTTTATTCTCCAACAAATTTACAAATTTAATGCTATTAGATTTTAAAAAATAAGGACCAAAATTACCCACATGTGCAAGAAACATTAAAATAAAATGTTTCACTAAAATAAGCACCATTAAATTTTATTATATACCCTTAAAGAAAATAGAATAAATGAATAAGTGGCAAAAAATTGTAAAGCTTAAAGACAAAATACCAAGGGTCCAATATTTAACAGCTCTTCTTCTTTCACAATTGCCATACCGCATTCTTGTACCATCTTAACCGCTGCACAGTGCCCAGTATTATTAAAGTGTACTCGTATGATTACTGCTGGTAAAAAATGTATCCTATACATTCCTGAAAAATGCAAGTAGAAATTTCTCAAATATTAGGAAAGCTGGGTTTAGCCCCAAGTAAGATAATTTTACGTATTTGAATTGGAAGTGAATTATGCACCATAAGGTGCTTTCATCGAGCCAAACGTTTGATTTGAGTCTCTACTGCCAACAATTCATGGGAAATGAAGCAAACAATTGCATTGAAATGGGCAGAAAGAAAGTTGTGTTCCAATGCCAGACCACCTATAGTTATGATGGTACATTAGTAACAGAAACAGGTTGGTTGTGAAGTTTACATCTACCGCCATAACATGCACAAATACATTCACAATAATATCAGCTGGACATGTGGTAAAGTTGGGACCATTTAACTACTTTCCATTTAAATTTTCTTTTTTTTATAAAATATAGTGTATACCAAAGCATAAAGTTGCAAAAGTTTGTAGCCAATTTAATATTATTAAAGTTAAAAACGAACTCAACGTTCACATTGATTTTTGATATATTTTATTTTGTTATTTAACAGAGCACCTCCTCCTTTTAAGACGACTCCGAATAGCCATCCGGTCCAAGCCTTTTGGGTGCCCTCTACGCACGCAAAACGTTTTCATTTCATGTTCAAATGCAATTTTCCGAATAGGTAGAAGTCACAGGGAGCCATATCAGGAAAATACGGGGAGTGATTGATGGTTAAAATGCGAGTTCTAATCAAAAAATCAGTCACAAGAGTGGATCGATGAGATGGTGTACTATCATGCAATAAGCGCCAGCTTTCTCCTTCGTGGTATTCAGAGCAAGATAGAAAATTGCATTGACGGCTTGGCCCGTTGGCACGAACTCTTTGTGAACAAGTTCCTTGGAATCGTAAAAACCAATGAGCATTGACTTTATTTTTGACTTGACTAGTCTGGGGCCTTCCATTCTGTAATTTTTAACGCTTAGTTTCAGGTTCATGTTGCAAACACAACCATCATGCACAACATTTCAGCACCAGTTACAAGTTCAGTTATCTACAAAAGAAGTTCTCGCCTTTCCTCGCCTCTTTAATCAGGTCTTTCGAATGTTGAATTCTGAAACGTGTAAACCACTCATGAACTCTGGCATGAGATAGACAATCATCGCCATACAATTTTTTCATCAATTCAAATGTTTGGGTAAACGTTTTACCGATTTAAAAAAAAAAACTGACATTAGTTCTTTATTCGAAGCATATTTTTGTAACGATGACACAAATATACCGACCCCTTAGTCGCAATAACTTCGCTTCCACTGAACCGAATATCACCAAGCTTTCACTGGGAGTCAGCTAGGATTGTAGCTTCCAACGCACTAACTCATTAAAAAGATGGTGCCATCAAAAACATTTTTATGACGCCAGTCTTGTTTATGTTGGACTTCACCTTATATAACGAGTACTTGAAGTTTTTTATGTATGGAAAAAATGCAGCAGACTACCAACACGAAAATTTTTTGAATAGTCAACGCGATTGTTGAGCTACTTTGAACTTGCACAATATTATACCAAAATTCTTCTTCATGCCTCGAATTTTTTGAAAAAATAAAAGAAAGTCTTCAAGAAAGAGTCTTTCACTAAATCCTACTGAAAATTATAAAAAACAATTTAAAAATATTTTAGCTTTGCTCAAATTAATTACCTAATTTTTTAGACTACCGTGTTTATAAAGGGTTTTCCAGAAGAGATGCCTAGATGTTAGTAGTTAAGAAGCTACCAGACGGTGCCTTTTTTTAAGCCATCTTTGACATTTGCCATGTAGACAAATGTACAATTTTACACGATAGAAAAATGTTACGTTAAAATTATTGAAACTTATTATGAAAATGGTCGATCTTTAAAAACAACATAACGCAAAATTGGTGATTTTTTTTTTAAGAAATAATCGTCCCAAAGAGTCGAATATTCAAAGGGTGGAAAAAATTTCAAGAAACTGGTTCTGTCAAGGATAGAACTATTCTTCTGAGAATAGTGTTAATCTCTCCTTTTCTTCTTCTTTTCAGAACATTATCCATCGTACGCCATATGTTGCTAGAAAAACATGTGAAGACTTGCTAGACATTAGAATTTTATAGTTTTTGCTATCGATTCTTTTTTTTATATTTTTATACAGGTATCATTGTCCCAATAAGTACTTGACATCTATGGATATATCGTCGTTATAAAAAAAAATCTGAGAAATAAAAATGAAAAAACAGCATCTGTCACTGGAAGGTACCTATTTATAGAAAAACATCCCGACGCACACCGCGTATTAGAGGATAGAGAGAGGTCAGCCAAATACCTAGCAAAGAATGTACGCGCAAATAATTTTATATGCTCAAATTTTATATGTTGAAAAGCACTATAATTGAGAAATTTTATTGAATGGTTCACACTACCCAATATCTACCATCCGAGTGGCGAGAAAGATAATAACATTTACGCCTTACGGAGAAGTAGACCGAAGATTCCTTTGTTTTTTGTTGTCCTAGAATTTTCGCGAAATTAGTCTTCTACGATGTATAGAATTTTTCTGCATTAGGTATTCCAGAACTCAAATGTGTTTTCATACAGATCAATATCAATGGCAGAAGTATAAATTTCCACTCATGAAGGGGCATTGCAAATGGAATTAAAAGCTGATCCAGCCTAAATGCATACTAGAATTTTGATACTATCATACTTATAGTCTTCTTTGTATGATATATGTATAAGAACCTGTATGCCCTTCTGCACACATTGCATGCATATTTCATATTCGCCGCGCAAAATTGAGATAACACATTACCCCGATTATGAAAATATAATTAGGAAAATACTCGATCTGTCAAATATATGCCGGTGAGAGGCAATTTGTTTACCTTTGTGGAATATGGCGCGTATTACAGTAAAATTATAGCTTACAAAGTCGATAAATAAATACAAAAAAACACTACTGATAGCCAGCAGAAATTCAATTTATCTTGGCAAAACGATAAAGGGCTGACGGTTCAGTGCGCCATTGTAATATTACATACTCGTATACACATAAATACAGACATACGCATGCCTGTTTATCAATGTACGAGCATAACCAATAGCCATATCATTGATTTTCACACACACTTTGGTAGTTCTGTTAATATAGGGTTTTTCAGTAAGAGCGCTTCAACTTTTGAACTTTTTTGAATAAAACACAAACGGTTTGACTTTTTTAACTAATTTTTTTTTTATTATCGAGTTTGAACATATACATTTAAGTGTGAAATTCGATTTCTTTTGCATGACCACCGCGTGCACGTTTTACGAAGTCCAATCGTTGAACCCAATTTTCGACCACTCTTTTGCATAAATCGGCCGAAATTCCAGCAATTTCGCGTTCAATATTGGCTTTGAGCTCACAAATCGTCGCCGGCTTGTTACTGTAGACCAATGACTTCACATAACCCCAAAACGGGAGGGCTTATTAAATGGACCGTAAAATGGCCGTAATGCTCTTAAAGTAGCAGCAACAGAACGATTATTTTCATAAAAAATTTGCACGATTTGCAATCGTTGCTCAAGTGTGTAGCGTTCCATGAGGAAATGTATACTAATGAAGTTTACAAATGACAAGCGAAAAATAAAAAATATTGCGTCGTTCGCCCTCCCTATCGGAAAAAAGTTGAAGCGCACCTATTGAACAACCCTATACATAGTTCTATTGTGGTTTACTTATTGCTTTCCGGGGTTTTCTATGAACAAACATGCACATACATCTGCGTCATGTAAATGCAAGAGATTTACGCACCGGTGTTTGAGGATGTCTAACAAATTGGCTACAGGTGATTGTAGGTGGTGGCTGATGGTTTCTGCCTCTGCTGTCTGTGCCTGAATGGATTTTGTGATTTGTTTACTCTGTTCGAAGGTAAACAGCAGTGTGAGGCGGGAATGTTTTCGCCCATTATGTTGTTAACTAGCAGACAGCGAGTCTCCAAGGCCTCGTTGCGATCGAAAAGGAAAATTTTTAATATGAACTTAATAATTTAAATTTTTGAAATAATTTCATAAATTTTTATATAATTTTATTAAGAAATTAGAGAACTATATTACATGTGCTGTTACATGCATATTTTTGATAATAAACGCTAACTTTTCTCTGAATTATCTAAAGCAAGTTAGAATAAAGATAAAATGAATTACACTACACACATGATTACAAAAAAACAAAAAAAAAGTAATGCTGTATATAATTTTTCTCTTGTTAAGTTGCTCTTCTTAACATTTGAGGTACATCATGGATAATTTTCACTTTTTCGGAGTGTTGATATGTAATATATAATTTGTGGTTATTTCACAATATTTGGCATGCAAGAATATATTGACTGCGAGTCGATTGGAGTGAACGCAACCTTTAAAAGGGATAATGATTTGATTAGGGTGGTCACTATTTCTAAAATTGTTAGCATTGTTCGGCACACTACACTAGAGATATGAGGTTAAAATAATATCAGAGAGACAATTTGCCAATTCTTACTACTTAATTTTTATCAAATTTTATTTTTTTAATATTATTGATATTACAACAAAAAGCATGCATCTCAAAGCTTCAAACTTCGTTGCAAATTGAAAAACAAAACATCAAAAAAATTTTATCAAAATTTCCAATTTTTTAGAGAGAGTTTTCAAAATTACTTTGCTTACTTAGGGTTATAGCCCATTGAATTTTGGTGTAATAAAGTGCAAGTTTGGAAATCTCAAATAAATGGCTCATGTAAATTAAAAATTTTTTTTTTCTTGACGGTGTTATAGATTTTCTTTCACATAACGAAAGCTTGAAATTTTTTAATGTGGAAGAAATTTAAAAAAAAATTATTGTAGTAAAATAAATATGTGGCCAAAATCGGCAGTACGTCGTGTTGCTATTATTGTGACCGTCACAGAATATATTTATTGTAATGTAATGTTGGACTAAATAAATAAAACAAATATGTTTGAATTAAGAAACAAATAACATTTTTTTGAATAAAGCGCGTTTTGGTATTGAAATTTTTTTTATTATTATAAAATTTATTTTATTTTTTAATAAATATTTTTTCAAACTCTTCTTGCCACGGATTTATGAAATAATTACTTGTTTACCATCTTCAACAAGTATTTAATTATCATCCGTTTAAATGATGTGACGATTTGGTTTCTCCTCAGTTAAGAAATTCTCCGATTTTCCGAAACCCGTTCTTACTGACTTTATAAATTATGAATATTATTATATATTTGCCCATACTTTCGTTCCAACTTATTCTTATTGCGCATCTCTCATTTTTAAATATGTGGCCTTGAATTGAAAGTTATTCGAAAGCAGCGATAATAAGTATGCGATAATGCCACGTACAATGTCACTCATACGCCATGTTGTGACGAACAGCCTAGGTGTTATTAAGATGCCAATTGACATTAAGTACGCATGTGCATAAGGCAATTAAACGTTACCATGAGTATTCAAGCAGAAGTATATAAGTACTAGTACATATATAAGAGCTAGTTAATACCAGGCATACGTTGTTCCGCCTCAATAACTGAAATAGAAACAACCAATTACAAAAATATTAAGCAAAATTATTTTTTTTTAATTTTTAACTCAACTCAGCGAATAAACAACAATTTTGGTCTTCCCAATTGGAGCATATATGAACAACTTTTTAGGAGTACCAAATCTAGAGTGAGCTATAAGTAGTTGGCCAAAGGAAGACAAAAAGATTTTTTAAGTTAAATCCAACCTCTTTTAAGGATTTAACTTGGGTTTAATATTTTATCTGCAGATATAAAAAAATTATGCTGAATTATTTTTCTCATAGAGTTTAGAAATACAAGATTTTGAAATATATAATAATAGTCTTGTGTTTCTTTGTTAAAAACTCTTCATCACTCAATTTTTTTATGAAATCCATTAAATATTGTAACCTTCGGTTACTGCAATTTAAGGGGCAAATTAGTGATGCCAGCCCTACAGCTAATCTCCAAAAACCTTCATTTCTAGCTACTCTTATAGCTTTCAAATATTTTTGGCTGTTCTCGACAAAGCAGATCTTCGTTTTCCTGGCATTTTGAAAATTAAAAAAAAAAAAAAACAAAGTAAAACAAACAAAATAAAAAACATAATGAAACAAAAAGGAAGTTTAGAAAAACTAATAGGCGTACAATACACCTTTATTTTATTTTTTGTTTTGATAAAAACCCCATTTTTGGTGTGCGTCTTGATGTTTTTCGCACATAGAAGGACCAACAGCTTTACGCCGCCTCCTAAAGGCAGACAGTTTTTTATGAGGAGCTTTTTATCGCAGAAATACATTCGGAAGGCTGCAATTTTTCGACGAGGAGCTAATGCTATTAGAAACACACTGGTGTTTCGCGCCTACGTGCATATCAGATTGGTAATCATACTATACTAATCCATGCGGTTTTGCCGGCGGATTAAATTCTAATTGGAAAAATTTAAAGATACAGTTCATCCTCCTTTTCTCATAAAAAAAAGCAAACAAGTGTCTGTATTGAATTATGGTGTTGCCCACTACATCACAAATAATTTGCCAAATTCGAATTTTTAAGTAAAAACGTCAAGCCAAGCAACTAATTTTACTGGATATAAAAGGATTATGAGAGCTATTTTTTTGAACTGAGTTAAAATTTAATACGCTCATAATTTAATTTTTTTAGTAAATAATACGCTGCAAAAAGTATTAAAAAATAGAGTCCACGCATCTTTAAATACCAACAAATTTACTAAAACTTTAAGAATTGCTCTAACCAGAAAACGATTTCAGGGAAATTTACTTTTTTCTGGTAAAAAATTTGCCAGTTTTAATTAAAAATTCTTCTTCCTCTGGGCCGAGTTTAACAAGCGTGCCATTCTTTTCTTTTTCGTGCTAACCGGCGTCAGTTAGTCACTCCAAGTGAGGCCAAGTCTTTCTCCGCCTGATCTTTCCAAGACAAGATCTTCCTTCAATTAAAAATTACTATGATTTAACTTCCTCTGATTTCAAATATATATATGTAGTAAATTTGATATTGCCACGTTTTTGTTTTTTTGTCTTTAAATGAGAGCCTTCTTAAAACTTTTCCAAATGTTTAGTGTTAAAAACAAAAACCTATATATGAAAATAAAATTGGGAAAAATTATCATAAAAAATAGCAATGAGAGTAATTTTTAGTAGCCTTAGGAACGTACAGAACTATCATAGGTATGTTAACAAGTCATAATCTATGGGCTGCACATGCGTTCAAGATAGGGATTGCTAACACGGGCAAATGCAGGAAATGCAAACAGGATGTAGAGGAAACTTTAGAACACCTTCTGTGCGTTTGTCCGACATTATTAAAAACAAGTTTAAAATGCCTGGGAGTCCCACTGTTTGTGGGTCTGGAGGACGTCTCAAAAGCGGATCTCCCAGCGCTGCTTAGATTCGCCAAAAGCGCTCATATCCTACATGATGTCTACTTTCGGTATTCATAGAGGTCGGTCTCCATCTGGTATCGCTAGGGATCAAAAGGTCTAAGCGTGGCTTGTTGCCAACCCGGCTAACCTAACCTAACCTAGGAACGTATTAAATATTTTGAATAAAATCTGCCGGAATAAAATCGTAGAGAGATGGCGTTGACAAAATTCAAAGCAGTTTTCAAAGCATCAAGAAATTAGTAGTCTTACACTTCAAGTGTAGATACTAAGATTTTTTGTGTTAAAACTCGGGCGAAAGTATATTCATTAAAAAAGTCAATTAAAGTATACATTTTTTCTATCATGAAACAAGTTTACATACCATTCAGTTTCACTTGTAAAATAAACATCTATACAAAATATTTTTGCTTAATTTTTTGAGCCTTTTACTGCCTGTTTTGCGATTTTTAGTGCCTGCTTTTGCCTCCTAGTCCCTTTTTACCGTTTTATTTGCATCTGACCTTCGTGCATATTTTCTAAGCTTTAGTAATTCGTCAAAGTATGTGTATTAAAATGATAAAAGTTATTTTTAGAAAAAATCAGTAAATTTAAAAGAAGCTTCCGGTCTGTTTGAAAAAAAAACTTACTTGAAAGGAGAGTCTTAAAAATTTAAATTTTAGATACAAAAAAGTTTGTTATTTCAACGCCATTAAAAAATTATTTGTAAGCAACAAAGAACTGGTAACAAAGAACAAAGAATTGGCGGCCTATCATCCGCTTCACATTTTTTGTAGTATTTGCCCACCTGTTACGCAGGCAAATTCAATCTCCTTCATTGAATGTCGCTCATTTCCGCGTTTAAACTAAAAACTTTCTCTGCTCTCAAGGCTGTATCACAAGACTACGAGTATAACTGTTGTTTCTAAAATATAATATTCTTCGGCAAACTTTATAATTTTTTAAAAGCCACGCAAAGCAACGGATGATAACAAAAGCAGTGCCGCAAAATAAAAACTCACAAGTTAGCTAACTCAGTCACTTCCTAATTCAGTTACTTTTTAGGCGAGTTCCTTTGCCCATTTATTGCAAAGCTAATAGGCTTTATTTGGCGAAGCATATTTTTTGAGCCGAATGATGAAAAGTATGCAAATACATATAAAAAATAAGGGCTGTCAAGAGAACCTGAGATAAAGTGAACTGAATTAAACAGCATCCAAAAAGGCACGTTTTCTCATTAAATTTAATGATGATGACATACTCCTACACACACTCACACACAGACGCATAACAGCTATGTTGTCAATAATAGCAGCGCAACATGCAGCACAGTTTAGATTATTTATTTTTTATTTAGTTTTAATAATATTTTATGAAAATATAGTTAATTTTGGTAGTAAAACCATATGAATTCAAGTTTGAAACTCTGCGTAAATTAAATAAAGGGCAACAGAATTTCAGCAAAACTGTAGAATTTTTAGCGAAATTTCGAGTGTGCAAATTTGTAACTCATTAAAATTTGGCATAATAAAGTGCAATTTTGCATTATCCCAGAAGTGGCGTTGATTGTTGGGAATTTTTTTTGCTGGCGCTCTTGTGCATTTTCTCCATATAAAAAAATTTCGAGTATTCATATTATGGAAGGAGGTGCGTAGCACCGACAACAAAAAAAAAATTATCAAAAATAAACACAACACAATATTATACCAGATTATACCAATCGTATACTAAAATTGAATGGGCTAAAAAACTGCAAATCTAGAATTTTTCTAAAACAAGTTTTTAAATTTTAAGCGAAATTTACAACTTATAGTTACATATTTTTTGTTGTAGCATGAATTGTGTTTTTTCGTGCTAACCGGCGCCAGTTGGAAAAACGAAGTGAAGCCAAGTCCTTCTCCACCTGATCTTTCGAACGCAGAGCAGGCCTCTTCCTCTTCCTCTGCTACCACCAGCTGGTACCGCATCAAATACTTTCAGAGCCGCCTATGTCTATGTCGTCGTAGAGCCTATACTGTTTATTGTTCCGTCCCCAACATGCAAAGGCGCCAATCAAAAAGAAGATGAACTATATTTTAATAACAAATTAAAAAAATAAAAATTTTAATAAAAAATTAATAATTATGTCGCGCTACTATTATTTTGAACAAAGGTGTGCATATCTCCATATATAGCATAAACATACATACATAACTGACAAATATATACAGGTAAATATTTAACAGCGCCTACCACGGCCAAGGACGAGAGAGGCAACTCAGTAAAGTGAAGCAACAAATTGGTATTAAGTAACCAACTTGACCAGCTATTCTGGCGCGTCAGTCAATTGAGCGCATGCTCTATTTGCATAACAATGGCAATGTGTAAAATCTTATTAAATTTGTGGTTATTCTCACTTGTCACTGTCATTTTCACTGAAAACCAACTCATCGTTAAAAGGAGCGTGTCGGTGGTTATTACAATCTTTTCAGTGAATTATCATAACAGCAGACAAGCAATATTAATGTTGAGAAAGCTAGTGACGAGATTCCTGCTGGTATTTTATAGTAATTGTGGCGATTTTAAAACCGTAAGATTCAAAAGCCTTTAAATATGATGCGGCACAATTAAGGGTTAATATACATTTTTAGAGCAACATCTATGTCACAAATCCTAAATTCTGTGAAAGCATGGAAAAAATATTTATTCGATTGCCTCTACTGCGCTAGTGGCGTGCACTCAGAATACTGGGCTGTCAGGCGTGCGACCGCATATCCTGCGCCGGATAAGTGAGTGCAGCTGACAGCTTTTCATATTAAATTTCGAAGTGCTCAGTATTAAATTTCCTAAGCGAAGAGTGGCAAGCTCACTACTGTGAGTTTCTAAAAGTTAGGTGTGCGTACGAGTTTAAAATTTAGGTAATAAATAAAGACATATATTAACGCTAAGGTGTGCTTTTTATGCTAAAAATATACAAAATTAATACGAGAAGACTTTTTTATGAAGGAGAAATAAGCTATTTCCTACCTTCCCTATTACTTTCCTGCATACTGGAAAAGCAGATCTCGGTGTTTGGAAACACCTTTCATTGATGCACTTACTCATCAGAGACTCTAAACGGTTGGTTGCTTTAAGTCACCAAAGATATGTTAGGGACTGGAAAACCTGATAAGTAGCTCCTTTGAACTTTTGGAGGCTATAATGATAGCTCTTTAGAAGAACTTGTTTCTACGGGGAACCATAAGAATCAAGAAGGCTCGTAAATCAACTCCCGATTCAAGGGGTATCCACTGGTAACAAGCCTTGAACTCTCGATTATCTAAAAAAAAATGTTGGTAAAATTTTGTTAAACATTTTTTTGATTTTTTTTTGTTTTTGTTTTTTAATTTGCTCAAAGTTTCAAAGATTTTTTATATGGTTATTGTAAAAGAATTATAGTTCATTCTTTTCATTTTTCTTAAAAAAATATTAAAATTCAACAGGCTATACAACTATATACCCGGTCACAAAGAATGAGTGCAGTGTGAGACGGTGCATTATCGTGATTCAAAAACCAAGAGTTGTTGGCCCATAGTTCTGGTCTTTTTAGACGAATTGCTTCACGTAAACGACGCATAACGCTCAAATAATATTCCTTATTAACAGTTTGGTCAGGTGGAAAGAATTCATAGCGCACCACACCACGAAAATCGAAAAAAAACTGTCATCATGACCTTTATTTTTGAACGACTTTGACGTGCTCTTTTCGGTCTGGCCTCGCCTTTAGCACGATATTCGCTTGATTGGTCGGTTGTTTCAGGGTCGTAAGCATAAATCCAAGTCTCATCTCCCGTAATGATGCATTTAAGCTTGTCCTGATAGTCTGAAAGCATTGTTTCACACATAAATTGAGAGTTTTCGGTACCAAACGAGATTTGACTTTTCGTAGGCCCAAATAGTCTTTCAAAATAGTTTTCACAGATCCTTCTGATATTCCGATCATATCAATAAGGTCTTTAACAGTCAACCGACGATTTTTGGGCACTAACTCCTTCACTTTATTGACGTGTTGGTCATCTGTTGACGTCGATGGTCGTCCGGAGCGCTCCAAGTCATCAACACGTTCTCGACCCTCTTTGAAGTCTTTGTACCACTTATAAACATTTTTCTGCGACATGGTCGAATCACCAAATGCCTTCTGCAACATGCTAAATGTTTCCGCAGCCGAAATTTCATTCCCCAAACAAAATTTGATGGCACTTCTCTGCTCAATCAAATCAGACATTGTAAAAATCGAAAAATGTACTCTTGGTCGTTTGGTAAACACAAGCGTAAATATATTACTGATAATGACATTCACATGAAAGTTGGCCCAGAAGTTATTAACAGTGCTGCCAACTCAAGAAAAAAATAACTAGAGCGAGATTTTAACCCCGCGAAGTTTGACAAATAAATTCACCATCTTGCCCACAGTAGTGATTTTAATTCCTACAGCATTAGACCTTCTACTAAAAAGTTGTTCTAACAATTATTTGTGCTTCTGCATGAAAATTCACACAAAACCTTAGTTCAGTAAAAGTCAATGAAATGGTAATAAATAAGCGCCTAACGGGCGGTTCAAACTCAAACATGAGTTACGAGAACCAATGCACGACATGTTCGCAATTTTCCTATTCTATTTTCAATTTTTGCATACAATCTTCTAATGCTAGATACAAAAACAAAAATTTAGCACACAGACTAGGGCGGCGTGCTTAACAGTGTAAAAACCTCTCAGCAGCCCCTTTACCTATCACTCTTCTAAGCAAAGCTAGACAAAAAAAAAAATTTAAACTTTCGTTTCTCCACTTTTTGTTTCCAGAAATTAACTTTATTTGAAAAACGAGATTGTGCACACTCCAACTTCAATGGATGAAAGGAAAAACAGATTTCTAAAATTTTGCATGCAAGTATTTCAACTTTTTCGCATTTACTTTTTTACTGCGAATACAACAGCAACAGTGAAATCACAGCTAAAATTAGTAGTTAAATAAAAGCACTTCGTAAATTGGTTTGTTAAGTGCAATACACATTAGCGAAAATGTTTTGCGATGCCTAAATTGCTTGCTGCTGGTGCTCGTCAATTAGTAGTCAACTACAAGCGTTTTCGTGGTTGAGTGCGTGCCAGCAGTCTTATTTTTTTTACTACTAGTGAGTACAATTGAAACGTGAAGACGGACACAGACAATGATTTTTAAAGCTATTTAAATTTTGTTATGAAATGCAAAGTTGCCTTAGGGACATAACAGACCACAACCTATGAAATGTGAATTAAAGCTTCAATCTCAAACTGCCTCCATTTTTTCTTATACAGGTTGATTTTTGAACCATGAAAATAACAAAAATTTATAATTTCTCTCTTGAATGATGCTTTTTTTACATCTGTTGCATAAAAAATGAAGATATTTCTTTTTTATGTTTTGTATTTTTTTTTTTCAATCTCAACATTTTTTTTATTTTTGTATATTTTTAAGATCTCTACACATGCTTAACTGATTTTGATGACTAATATACTATATATAGAGAAATAATAATATCATTTAAATTCTGAATTTTTCATGTCTCCGTTGTATACAGTTGGTCTATTCTTGAGACTCTGACGTTTTTCACAGCCAAATCGAGACATCTTATAGATTCCCGCTTATCTCAGTGAAGGAATCAGTCGTCGTGTAATATGATTTAATTGTGAACTCAGAAAACCGGATGTGCCAGAGAGAAAGGCTACGAAATTTGTCGTAACATTATCTCTTTCAAATAAGTTAAATAAACTTTCATACGCCCGACATATGCCGAGTATGTCGACTGCAGCTCTTGATAAGTAAGAGTCTGACCAGTTACAACATCCAGAACATAATTGTGGCAGAATAACGCAGGTCTCACGAGGCTGCTATAGCTCTTTGGCTAGTAAAAATGGTTATAGAATCGCGGCGAGTGTCGTTTAAGGTTTGTTTTTGCTCCGTTGGCTCCAATAGTTGTTTGACATACTTTTGGATGTCATTGATCGCTTATAGGAGATTCCGACACTTGTCATCGTTCATACTCTTAAACTTTGTTTTATTATAATTCCACCGCGATGAACACTCATTCATAACTTATCCAATTTTTACAGAGAAACATGTTCGACACTTTAGGGTTGCTTTTTATGTAATGTGCTGATTTCTCTTACTACAATAGTCCTATAATTTCATGAAAGAAATACAAGAGGTAACGACATTTTGGCGATCGCTTTTTGTATACAAGAAATAGCTGAGGGATGAGTCGAAATTTGCGAAATTTTTGCATCTGTTGAAAGCTGAAAAAAATTGTGAAAAACACTCAACTAAGCGCTTTAAATACCTATATAAAATATGTTGTGTAGTTCAGTGTTCTATAATTCATTTAAATAAATAATATAACACTTTTTCCAGATACAAGTAAAGTGAGTGCAGCCTCTATGAAAATTGTCAGACACACAAGACATTTGAATATTCCATACAACTTAACAAATCATTAAAAATATGATATATAAATTGAGTGAATTAATAAAATTTAATAAATACTGTGTAAAATGTCTAGAACTCAGTTAACAGAAAGTCGAGGAACAAATTTCCTTTGAAACTAAATCAGACTCTAAAATCGGTTGTTGTATTAACGATTTAAGAATAAATATTGAATATATTCGAACTTTTTTTTTATTTTCCTAACAAGTTTGTTTTCGAATATGCACTTTTAGCAATGCAAACAATACACAAATAAATGCAACTTAAGTAATACATGCAATATATAGTTATGTATATAAAATACGCAAACAAAAAACAAAAAAAAATAATAAAAAACAAATCGCCTTTACGAAAACACAATAAGCGGAAGAAAATGTGAAAGGTGGAGGTTGCGCAAATACTTCCTCGCAGCGTATATTCTTCCGGTCTTGCGAATTTGTGGGCACGTGCTTTGAGTACCCACAATTGCCTGTTTTTGTTGACTGGCATTTCATTGGTAGTCAGATAATATTCCTTTGCATCTCTCTGTTTTCGTCGTGTTTCAGCCAACAACCTTGCAAACACTTTATTGTTTTTTTTTTCAATTTTGCAAAGAACAGTTCGTGACACTAAATGCTTGAAGATATTGGGTAAAAGAAGGGAAGTAGGCAATTTGCTGTTAGCTTTGGCCGTTTGTGCCTTTTTATATTTATTTATAATTATATTGAAAAGCATTTCACTACCTTTTCTTACAGGTAAAATTATGAGATAAAAATAAAAAACAGTCAAAGATGTGAAGTTGGGACCATATTTTCAACTTAGCTTAACTTAACTTGGATTCTGTCTGCCTTCGAAGTTGGAAAAATTTTTGCACAAAAATCATTAACATTAATCCCCTTTTGAATTGCTGATTATGTGTGTAAGTCTCACTAGAGTTAGCATAAAACTTGCTCCAATACGCTAACCCCAACTAAAAGATGAGATGGCAAGTGATTCAATACCGATTGACTTAGAAGCCTTCGAAAGGAAAAAGTTGGGGGCATTAAAGTACGAGAGGATGGAAGAAAGAGATACCAAACCTGCAGAGTACAAAATAAAAGACGAAACGCAAAGGCTATGGCAACACCGCTGGCGAAATGAAAGGCGCGGCAGATGGACTGGATGGTTAGGCTGATAAGAGATGTCGCTAAATGGTGCAGTACGAGCTTCGGTGAAGTAAATTGTTTTGCAACCAAAATGCTTTCGGCAAGAAAACTTGGGAAATCATCATTGGCGTAAAATAGAATCCATATGAAAAAGCGGGACCTGAACGAAGATCAGATTCACAAGCATAGATTTTGTAATGAGAAAGATGGAACGCTACTCTGAAGTAATGCGAAAGCGATTCAGGATGTTTGACTGCTTCAAACGAGGAGGTGATTTTTAGTCTCTGGCGTATCACTGCTGCAACGGCAGCTTAGATATTTTATTATTTGGTCATTTTAAAAATCATATTCTAATATTGTTCGTGCAATATTTTAACCTATGTATTAACTGCCACCTGAAACTATCGAGTTGGCCCTTATTTCAGGAAATCCCTCAAAAAACATAAATGGAAAGTTGTTAGTGGATTCAAATTGTCTCAGACGCAACTTTGAGGTCACAACGTGAAAGTCTTTAATAAAACGTAAAAGATCAAATTTGTGCGAAAAAGGAATACGTAATGTGAATTGCACGGAAATTCAAAAGTTACTAAGTTGCTGATGATAAAGACTGACTGACTGAACATTAATTTAGTACCTAATATATATATAATTGGCGCGTACGCCCTCTTTCGGTGTTTGGCCGAGCTCCTCCTCCTATGTGTGGTGTGCGCCTTGATGTTGTTCGACAAATGGAGGGACCTACAGTTTCAAGCGGACTCCGAACGGCAGATATTTTTATGAGGAGCTTTTTCTTGGCAGAAATACACTCAGAGGATTGCCATTGATTGCCGAGGGGCGACCGATATGAGAAAAATGTTTGTCTTAATTTTGGTGTTTTCACCGAGATTCGAACCGGCGTTCGCTCTATGAATTCCGAATGGTAGTCGCGCACCAACCCATTCGGCTACGGCGGCCGCCAAATTAGTACCTAGTGACCCATAAAATAAGTAATTTACAGGCGTTAATATGTCAATGAAAGATCACAATGTGCAACCCTTGTATTAGTAGTAAATATATTAGGTTGGTAAACAAAAAACAATAATTATATTAATAAGTTAATAAACACGCACTCCTACTGCTCGATTCTTTTTGATTCCGTTTCGCCAAAAATCGTTTTTAAGGACCTCTTTGTTATCGGAGGTAATGCCCTTCATATGGTTTGACAGGGAGTTCAAAAGATGGTAATCGGTCGGTGCTAAGTCCGGAGAATACAGCGGATGCTGAAGGGCCTCTCATCCGAACTCTTGGAATGCGGCTTTGTCGACTTGTGCAACATGCGGCCGGGCGTTGTCGTAAAGAAGTATGGTTTGGTTATGTCGGTCAGGTCTTTTCCGTCGAATAGCCTATTCACGCGGCGTAGCTGGGCAATGTAGGGATCCTTATTGACCGTGGCATTCTTTTTGAGCATTTTCCAGTGAACCATGCCCTCCCAGTCTCACCAAACACATATAGTGATCTTCTTTGGGAGCCATCTACTCCTTTCTTTGCTTCATATTCATGAATAGGCACCATTTCTCATCTCCCGTGACGATTAGATACAAAAAGCGCTGTTTATGACCGCTCGTTGCTCGGTGGTGGGCGATATGCTGAGAAGCAATTTAAAGTCGACTTTCTTTGTTTTTCTCGTTCAGCTCGTAAGACACCCAGGCTTCGAATTTTTCGGTAAATCCCACTGAAAGAAGGTGATTGAGAATAGTTTTATTATCACAGTTAATTTTTTCGCCGATTCACGACTGGTTTGGCAACTGTTCTCCTTGTGACTTGAGACTTTCTTCATTGAATTCAAAAGGCCTTCCGGTGCGGGACGTGTCATCGAAGTCAAAGTCGCCATTTTTGAACTTTGCAAACTATTTCCGTGCTGTCGACTCGTTTATGACACCTTATTCATACTCGTCTCAAGGAGCTTGGGCTGCTTCGGCAGCTTTTTGACCTCGATGAAAAGCAAAGAAGAGCAGGTGTCGAAAATATTGATTTTCGCCTCCTGGGTATTCCATTTCTAAGCCTCAAAACTAATACAAATAACAACAAAAAACAACTCAGAAATACTATTAAAATATTGAGTATGGGAATAAGTTTCCGTCCTTTCTTAGCCAAAGTTACGAATTTTTTAAATTATGTGAAGTATTTGCCATTGGAAGGTACAACTTTACTCCATCTTTTAGGCAGCATACGGATTCCTCTGACGAAACATTCGAGTTCTTAGAATTGAATCGCTCTCCAAAAAGTGCTGACTGCATTGATCGGAACAGATGGTAATCCGAAGGTGCAATGTCTGGGGAGTACGGCGAGTGGGGCAAGATTCCCCAATTCAGTCTCTCTAAATATTTCTGAACCGATTTAGTAACGTGTGGCTTGGCATTGTCATACAGCAAAATCAGTTTGTCAAATCTACCGTCCCATTCAGGTCGCTTTTTTTCGAGAGCACGATTCATACGCATTAGCTGCAGTCGATAACGATCGCTAGTGATGGTTTCAAATGGTTTAAGGAGTTCATAATAGATGACACGCTTTTGATCTTAACAGATGCACAACATAACCGTTGACGCATGAATATTTTTTTTAGCTGTCGATAGAATTGCTTCACCTGGCAGGCTCCAACTTTTTCGACGCTTAGGGTTGTCATAATAGATCCATTTTTCATCGCCAATTACGTTGCCTTGCAGAAAACCTTTTCTTTTCTGCCGTTCAAGAAGCATCTTACACGTCACCAAACGTCTCTCGATATCTCTCTCCTTCAATTGATGTGGCACTCAGTTACCTGCTTTCTGGGCCATTCCCATCGCGTGCAAACGTTTATCGACGCTTGATCTGTCAACATCCAACTCTTTAGTCATATCATCAAGGGTTCACATAATTTAAATAATTCGTAATTTTGCCTAAGAAAGGACGGTAACTTATTCCCATACCCAATATGTTCGAAAATGTCTAAAGATAGAATAATAGTGTGTGATGGAAAATCGTAAAACTTATATCCTAATCAGTCATTTAAAAGGCTCGAATGCAATCTGAAAATCTTTTAACGTTAAAGAAGTTGCGAAAACAATGAGAATATTAGCCCAATCAAAAATATTTTTGTAGTCTACATTCAATCAAATTGTTTCTTAGTCAAGAGAATTCTTCCATTTATAGGTATTGGAAGTAGGGTTAACTTAGCTTCTCTCGGGACTTTTACGTATATTACCAGTTTGAAAGCTTTGCATGAGAGGACCGCTAGTAAAATTTCCTGAAGAATAATTTTCTAGAATATTTTAATTTTTTAACGGCTTACCAAATTAGTTTTTCGAGGAGTTTGTCAAAGTAAAGGTGAAAACCATCATTCTAAGTGGAAAGTAATGAGTTAAAATGTTCCACTCAAATAATTCCCGTTAAATTTTACTGTATATGGCTTAATGTTTCATTTCGCCCAAACATAAATTTTAATACTTTTTTCCACTTTTTTAAAACCAATTCAGACCGGAACATAAAAACTTTAGAAGGCCGTAAAAAAATCAAGCTAACTTTTGTAAATCCATTGAATTTTTCATTACTGAAAAGGTATATTTTTTCTTTATGAGATTTGAACTTCGACCTCATAGTCTTTTGGGCCCCCTACTCATACCCAGTTCCCTTATTCAACTTATATCCTTCTATCCTGGACTGGTTTGAGCGTATGTGCCTCTCTTCTAGCTGCAGTTGGCCAAGATGTCTCAGCCTTCTCCGCGCTATAGCGCTGCAGTCCAGGGAAAGGTGCATTGGTCGCAAAAACGAGAAGAGTCAGTAGTCCAAATCCCGATCATGTGTAGATGATGCCCGTGAGCATTCTTAGTTTATCCTTTTATAAGAGGTTTGTACTTCGTCCTCATGGTTTTTTGTACCCAGCTTATCCTTAGGGAGGGTTATGAGTTTTTTAAACCTCCTTTGATTGTATCCCCACATGAGACGTGTTTTACTCCACTAAGTCGTTATTTATTCTTCCTCATCAATGGAATTTTAAAATTATTGTAATTAAGCTATTATTTGAAAAAAATGTCCCAGCAGAAATAGAAAATTATTCGCAAGAAAGCCACTTACATTGAAAATATTAATTTTTTTTTACTACAAAAGAAGATTTGTTAAAATTCATTGAAGTTGCAAAAAAGTAAAAAAAAAAAAATATTTTTCTTGTAAATTGAATTCTCCCTGAATGTTTTGCACTGCCACCAGCAGTATTCAATTTAGATAGGATTTACTGCAATAACAAAAAAAAATATTGTGATACATGCAATTTTCCCGGGATCTGGTAAAGATTTTTCACAATAAGTATCTTGTCTGTATTTTAATTTTCCCTTGAAAATAGAGAGGTCTACGTAAAACTTCGCCATGAACTACGAATGGCAAATAGAAATAACAGCTGCAATAACAAAAAGAAAATTGCACTCGAGTTGAAGTTATTCCACTTTGCTGCCGGCGCTCGATGTAGTTGTGCGTGAAGCGGAAAATCAGTATGAGGAAATATGCAAATTAAGTAGTGTGGAAATTTATTTTACAATGTCATATGAAATTTCCTTATGATAGAAGATAAATGGTTTGTAATAATATATGAAATAAAATATGGATATTTCAAGTATTCTTTATAGTTTAATAAGGCGTGACTATTAGCTTGAACATGTTTATTGATATGGAATTGAGACAATACTCGAATGTGATTGAAGTAAATTTTTTTTTTGTAGTTTGTTTGAAAATAGTATTCTGAGTTTAAAATATTGGTTTAACTTCTTGCGATTAGCCTCTCTGATAGGAGTGTCAGCTAGTTGGAGCAAATTTAGCTTTTCGGTGGTATTTCTCCTTTAGTGATTTAAAGTAAAGGTGAATCAGAAAACACAGAACTCTTTGAAACTGATTTATTGTGTTTAATTTTAAAACAAAATTACTGATCTCAACTCAATTCCCGGAAATCTGTCTTTTCGTCTTAATGACATCTTGCTGCCAGACTGGCGGCACCGACTTTTACGACCGCAAAGTGTTAATAAATATCGCAGACGAAGTATCGTCGATAGCTAAAGCCACTTTAGCCCTGAATCCATGAAAGAGATCAATGCGCAGCTGGCTAGTTGTAGTATGAAAAGTGAGAGGCCCGCGCTGCATGGAAGGAATAAGTGGAAGGGAACTTGCATTTAAATGATGATTAAATTTGAAAACAATTAGCAAAGAAAAACGACTTTTGAAATTTGTTGAACTCGAACAAAATTTCCTAGTCTGCTACTGTCTTGCATTAGTTAGCATCAACAAAAACCATAGAAGCAGAGCATCCATTTCTTATGGAAAATCAGTTTGCTGAGTCAGAAAATAAAAATAATTTTTTTTTCTATATTTTTTTTCTGTTTCTGCTTTGAAACAATATTATTTTCCTTCATTATTTACAATGTCTTCCCAACGTTTAAGCAAATTTTTAATTCCCTGCTCAACAAATTTTTTGTCGTGGGAGCCAAAATACGCTCCCTTTTTATAGCTTCTTTTGAGGAGTAGTTCTTGTTAATCATATGGGATTGAAGTCCACGGAAAAGGTGATAACCACGAGGTGCAATATCCGGAGAGTATGGTGGATGAGGCATTAGCTCCCATCCGAGCTCGTTCAGCTTGCCTAATGTTTGCAAAGGTGTCGGAGTTACAGACTTCAGGACGGCCAGCGCGCGGGGTATCCTTCACGTCGCAGTTACCATTTTGGAATTTTGAAAACCACTTTTGCGCAGTCCTTACACTCACAATATCCTCTCCGTGAACAGTGTTTATTTCTGCAGCAGCAGTTGTTGCATTTTTACCACTTTTATAAAAAAATACAAAATATGCCTTTTATATGCGTTCGAAGATTCCATTTTATTTTTTAACAACACGTGCTTATATCCGCGATTAAAATCACTTGTTGAATGCACAATATATCATAGAAAATATTTATAAAGAATTACGTTATATTCGGCGAATAATTTTTTGTATGCAAAAATCGTACAAAAGTGAAATTATGGGTAAAATACGCACGAACTTATGGACTGACCTGATATATATATTTCCTTTAGCGCTTGTTCGGGCGTAGGGCCAAAACAAAATTGTTGAAATCATTTCGATTGTGAGCAAGTTGTTTTAAGGAATTCCAAGTAGAGTCTGAGTTTAATATATCCGGATCCACCATGCGTCGCCAGGAGGCCTTTGGTCTTCCACTGTTTCTTGCATCTTAAGGATTCCACCACACAGCAGCCCTGCAAACTTCGACGGTATCTTTGCGCAAAATGTGGCCTATCCAGTCAAATCGTCTGCGTTTGGTGATGAGCTCGATTGGGAGTTCATTGGTCGAAATAAGCAAATCTTGATTGCAAATAAGATAAGAAAATCTTGACCAGGACTCGCATTCATATAGCAACACCGATTTTACGTTGGAATTAAATATTCGTAGCTTAGTTTTAATTCATATGGAATTTGAAACCCATATGTTGTACAACTGTGAAAATGCTGCACGAGCTTTGTTGATACGGTGTGCGATGTTTTCTATCGTCCCGCCTGCTGGTGTGATTTTACTTCCGAGGTAGCAGAATTCCGTCTTACGATTGCTCTTTTCTCAACTAGCGATTGATCTTCTCTAGTAAACCGGAGAAACTAATGGTATAACAAATATATACTTAAATTTGGTTAAAGCAAAAACAGGTACTTCTATTCATATACGAATAACTCTATATTTATTTAAGATCGTTTCCATCTGTATCTCATTTTTTTTCTAGATCTGCTAGGTTAAGAAATAAATAAAACTAAAAAAATCGAAAAACATTTTCTTCTATATTTCTTACAGCCTTAATCGAAAGTTTTCATATTCTTGCAAACAAAAAAAAAATTATTTAAATTTTGTAATTATCTTGAAAATATTTGATTTGAATGAAATATTAGTGATCGTGCAAAAAGTCGAAAATAAAATTATCGAAGCAGAAGCAGTGAAGCTTTATTTATGCAAAAATCAATATTTGTATCCTCAAGCGATTAATCTATGGTAGAACTTTTTCATTCATATCTTAAATTTCTTTTAGATATGCTAGTTTTAAGAAGAGAGTAAAAGAATAAATTTTAAATCAAAAATGTTCATACCTTTCAAAAAAAAAAAAAAAAATATTATTTTAACCAATTTTACAGTCATTGAATGGTCTGATTCTTGGCTAAAACAAATCATTAATTACTAGTAAATCCCTTGGGGGAGGAAGCTCACAAAATTGCCTATTACGGAAGCCATCTGATTGCATTGCACTTGGGCATGACCAGAAGCAAATCCCTTGTCGAATAGTTCAAACAGCTTACAACCCCCAGCTTAGACTAGGTATTCCCTAGATAGCTTCTTGATAACTATCATGAAATGAAGTAATTTGAGACGGCGACTAGCACAGGCCTACCGGCGTGCAAAAAATTATGGTATCTGCTAGTATAGGGGGTTAAGATGTATTTTGAATTCCATAACATATCCTATTGTCGGACAGTAGATTGCGTCGGGTCTGTTATCCATCTGTAAGTATCAACACATGTAAGAAACGGAAATATGCCTCGGATACAGCACCCCCTTACGATGACGACTTTCAGCTTGGAACATATGACTATCTAAATGTATAAATTTGGAAGAAGTACAAAAAATCACTGATTAAGGCGAAAAAGAGGAATGGAATTTTTAATAAATAAATCGTTTTTTTTTTTATTTAATAAAGAATTTCTAAAAGAACTTTCTTAGCTTATCAAAATTGGTGGGTATATTAATGGGCCGCACGTGACCATAATATTACAAATATTTTACGTTAAAATTCAAATAAATCTCTTGCAATAACCATCTGAGTACCATCACCAGACTGTCTAACAAAAGTCAAAAATTAATGCAGTTTTATTTTATTTCAAACACTTTACTTTAAATGTATACGTTCCCTTTAAGACTGAGTCACTTTATTCGCTTACAAGTTCAACTTCCAAATGAGTAGCCTATGCACGTGCACCTACCTTATATACATATGCTTAATAATTATCGAAATTTTTATTGTTGCTACAGCTTACAACTGCGATTTAGTCATCTGCCATCTTCGTCTAACTCATCTAACGGTAGACTCAGAAAGCGTCCTCTATTTTGCTATCCGTTGTCGTCATCAAGGATAATTCATGTTTTTGTTTTGGCATCTCTTTCGCTTTTGTTGCCAGTCGGTTCGCGAAACTTCGCCATTGTAATAATATGTTAATAAGCACATGACCCCAAGAGAGAAATGCTCTACATCTATTCTATTTCTGCGCATGAAATGTTTTAATATTAGACAAATAAATGGACTCTTAAGTCGAAGTGAGGCAAATATGGGGCCGAACAGGTCCAACCGAGGTGGCTTCATTCTGAAATAAAAAAAAAACTGTGGAAGAATAAACTCCACACAACTTTTGACGGTCTGCATGTCAAAAGTAACTAACGTAAAGTCTGCTGCTTAAAGCGCCACCCTATGATTTACTTAACGTTAGTACCGGTTCAGCCTTGAAATCCAACGTAGAATCTCTCTTGCCAACAAGTGCTACTTTGGACTAAGTAGGCAATTGAGCAGTAAAGTCCTCTCTCGACGAACAAAACTAACACTCTACAAGACTCTCATCATGCCCGTCCTAACGTATGGCGCAGAAGCTTGGACAATGACAACATCCGATGAAGCGACGCTTGGAGTGTTCGAGAGAAAGATTCTGGGTAAGATTTTTGGACCTTTGCACGTTGGCAACGGCGAATATCGTAGACGATGGAACGATGAGCTGTATGAGCTTTACGACGACATAGACATAGCGCAGCGAATAAAGATGCAGCGGCTTCGTTGGCTAGGTCATGTCGTCCGAATGGATACAAACGCTCCGGCATTGAAAGTATTCGATGCGGTACCAGCTGGTGGTAGCAGAGGAAGAGGAAGGCCTCCTCTGCGTTGGAAAGATCAGGTGGAGAAGGACTTGGCTTCACTTGGTGTGTCCAATTGGCACCGGTTAGCACGAGAAAGAAACGACTGGCGCGCTTTGTTAATCTCGGCCAAAATCGCGTAAGCGGTTATCGCGCCAATTAAGAAGAAGAAGTACCGGTTAGGGATAGTTACTAAAAATTCTCAATTTTTGAATTTTTAGAATTTTTCTGAATATGCAATTTCATAGCCCATAGAGTTTTTGAATAATAAAATTCAAGTTTTAAGTCACTAAAAATACCGTAGATTTTAGAATTTTTTTTTGAGTATGCGGCCCCAAAGTTGGAATTTCTGGGAATTGATCGTAGAAACGATAGAAGTCGGTGGGTCCCGTAATCAGCTGTAACCTGTGAGAATACCAGTGAGTAGTGTCAGTTTGGCTAGTCTTTTTCTTCCATATAAAAAATTCGAGGTTTGAATAGAAGAAATGGCGTGACTCCTCAGGAAAAAATTAAAAATAAGCAATCTTTGGTAGCTACTTGAAACTTGCACTTTGTTATATAATACTAAAATTTAGAGGGCACGAGTTCGACCTCATGGTCTTTTGTACGCAAATACGGGTTAGCGCAAGCAAAGAATGAATCTGAATACCTCAGGAAGTGCTGTTTATGTGGTAGCCATTGTAATAATATGTTAATAAGCACATGACCCCAAGAGAGAAATGCTCTACATCTATTCTATTTCTGCGCATGAAATGTTTTAATATTAGACAAATAAATGGACTCTTAAGTCGAAGTGAGGCAAATATGGGGCCGAACAGGTCCAACCGAGGTGGCTTCATTCTGAAATAAAAAAAAAACTGTGGAAGAATAAACTCCACACAACTTTTGACGGTCTGCATGTCAAAAGTAACTAACGTAAAGTCTGCTGCTTAAAGCGCCACCCTATGATTTACTTAACGTTAGTACCGGTTCAGCCTTGAAATCCAACGTAGAATCTCTCTTGCCAACAAGTGCTACTTTGGACTAAGTAGGCAATTGAGCAGTAAAGTCCTCTCTCGACGAACAAAACTAACACTCTACAAGACTCTCATCATGCCCGTCCTAACGTATGGCGCAGAAGCTTGGACGATGACAACATCCGATGAAGCGACGCTTGGAGTGTTCGAGAGAAAGATTCTGGGTAAGATTTTTGGACCTTTGCACGTTGGCAACGGCGAATATCGTAGACGATGGAACGATGAGCTGTATGAGCTTTACGACGACATAGACATAGCGCAGCGAATAAAGATGCAGCGGCTTCGTTGGCTAGGTCATGTCGTCCGAATGGATACAAACGCTCCGGCATTGAAAGTATTCGATGCGGTACCAGCTGGTGGTAGCAGAGGAAGAGGAAGGCCTCCTCTGCGTTGGAAAGATCAGGTGGAGAAGGACTTGGCTTCACTTGGTGTGTCCAATTGGCACCGGTTAGCACGAGAAAGAAACGACTGGCGCGCTTTGTTAATCTCGGCCAAAATCGCGTAAGCGGTTATCGCGCCAATTAAGAAGAAGAAGTACCGGTTAGGGATAGTTACTAAAAATTCTCAATTTTTGAATTTTTAGAATTTTTCTGAATATGCAATTTCATAGCCCATAGAGTTTTTGAATAATAAAATTCAAGTTTTAAGTCACTAAAAATACCGTAGATTTTAGAATTTTTTTTTGAGTATGCGGCCCCAAAGTTGGAATTTCTGGGAATTGATCGTAGAAACGATAGAAGTCGGTGGGTCCCGTAATCAGCTGTAACCTGTGAGAATACCAGTGAGTAGTGTCAGTTTGGCTAGTCTTTTTCTTCCATATAAAAAATTCGAGGTTTGAATAGAAGAAATGGCGTGACTCCTCAGGAAAAAATTAAAAATAAGCAATCTTTGGTAGCTACTTGAAACTTGCACTTTGTTATATAATACTAAAATTTAGAGGGCACGAGTTCGACCTCATGGTCTTTTGTACGCAAATACGGGTTAGCGCAAGCAAAGAATGAATCTGAATACCTCAGGAAGTGCTGTTTATGTGGTAGCATCTTATACTATTGTACAGTTTTTCAAGAGTTTCTCTTGATGACAAACAAAAAATATATTAACAAGTATGATATAAAATGTTACTCAATTTGCTGGACGGCTTTCGTTATATACTAGAACCCAGTTTATCTTCTTTTATTTGTTTAATTCACTTGGTTAACTGTCTTAATTAGTATTGAAATCAACTCAAACTTGTTTCGATATCGGCACCAAACTTTGTTGTTAACACCTCCACTTTAACGCCTTTCAATGTCGCTAACTCTCCCTTACGTCATATGCCACAAGTTTCAAAATGAGCCTCTGAAAGATGTACAATTTTTGATAAGTTTCAGTCAATACTACGCATACAGCTTTACCAATTACGACATAACTTAAATTAATGCGCTCATACTTTCACACGTATATGCTCACATACACTTATAAGTATTTACTTAATTTATAAAAGTTGCATACACATTATCATAATCATTATTTGCCTTAAGCATCTCAGCGCAGAAACCATTGACAAGAGGCTTATGTTGCCTATTGCTCATACGTCACGTAGTACTGCTTAGATGCGCATACAAGTAAATATTTTCGACTAACTGCGATAAAACATAATTGAATAATGTGCTCGCATGCATAAATACACATACACTTTTTTATTAGAAATGGCGATTAGCAACTGTATGCATGAAAAAAAGGATAAGCCTGCCAACGACTCATAAATTGATAAATGATAAAAAATGTTAAGTGAAATAATGCTTTCTGAATATATGATAAGTGTTTGAATGTGTTTGAAAGTTTAATCCTAATACAATATTTAAAAGTGTTAAAATAACGGGTTATAACTAAAAATCTGCACTCATGGAATATTTTAGTACACAATACATTTATTGCTAAGTTTTATTAAATGCATACATTTACAACAATAATCGTCAATCAATGGATTTCAAAAATGTTTCTTTGTCAGCACCTCGTCGTAAATAGATAGATTGATAACTTTAAAGTTTGCACTTCGGCTTCGTGGTCCTTGTGCACTCGACTCAATACAGTACTTATGCAAACATAGTTCCCTTATTAAGCACCTCGCGCAATTTTGTACGCAAATGAGAGCAAGCTCATTGCATTGAATTAATAAGTTAGTGGAAGTTCTGTGACATAGACTTTGCATAATTTGAGGATCTTTGTTCGACCAAAATACATAATCGTTATCGTTAAAATATTAATGAATAAAAAGTATCAAAATTTTGTCCAAAACAATCATTTTCATAGACGGTCTGATTGATTGCCAGTCGGCTTGGCTTGAACTAGTCCGCTTGGCTTGAGATTACTTTATCAGATGTATCAATATGAAGCATAAATCTTTTGCTTGAACATTTTCCTTATATTTCTGTATATCTGAATAAGATATTTGTAAAAAATATAGTTTCATGGAATTTGTAAAGCAATGGGTGTAAAATAACTTTCGTCACTCAAAATCACTGTAATTTTTAATTTGTCCACCAACACTGAGTTTTAATCACTTGCAACTGCTCCTCTGTCTAAATTTAATGTTGAGTGGTTTCAATGTTTTTCAATATGCGGCCGTCGTAGCCGCGTTGGGTCGTAACCTCGGTGAAATACCAAAATGAAGAAAACGTTTTGTTTCTAGTAGTGGAAAGCCCCTTGGCAGGTTATGGCAACCCTCTGAGTGTTTTTCTGCCATGAAAAAGCTTCTTATAAAAAAAAAAAATATCTACCGTTCGGAGTCGGCTTAAAACTGTAGATCCCTCAATTTGTGGAATAACATCAAAACGCAAACCACACAAATAAGAAGAGGAACTCCACCAAACAACTAACAAATATTTCGCGCCAATCATTTATTTATTTTATCGACCCAAAATCACGACCATGCGGTAGAAAGGAATGACCAGATACCAAAAATGTGTGGTCTATTGTTTCAATATCATTATTTGGTGACTGAGCAATTTTCATCCATGTCAGTGCTACTTTAATGTTACGATTTTGGTCTGTATAATCATCGCTGTGTGCTATTACGTATTTTTGAGTAGTTGTACCCTCCATGTGCACTAAAATACTTGATGCTATTTCCTGTGTACCATTTCATCCCATACATACATCAATGGATAATGTCAGCATGGAAATTATAATCAAATGAGAATCCATTTTGAAGTTACGTTTACGTAATTTCTTTAAATTTCCTCATAATTAACACTAAATTAATTCAATAAAATATTGAAAATACAGCCTACATTTTTTTCTTCTTCATTCCGTTCTTTTTTTACGATATCTTCAAAATACTTTGAATAAATTTAGTTTAAACTTATGTTGTGTGAAAAACACTGATAAAAACATTTTTTTTATTGGCTTAGACGACTTTTACAATTATGGGTACAAAAACTGGTATCTATTCTGCTTAACTCTTTACTAAAGCAAACGCTTGTATATATTTTTTCTCGTGTTAGGCCCTTTGGCTTACTTTTTTCTTTATGTATTTAACTTAATAAAAACAATACCAAGTTGCTGTTGTAAATTCGATTTTTTCGACTAACAACAACCCTTTGCTACAGAGTACAGAAAGTGCGAAGTAAAAGAATTTTTTTCTTTTTTCACGATTTCCTTCAGCTGGTCTAGAAGGTTACAATACTATTGAGAATTTATTTTTTTCCAGTTCACAAGTAATCCACAAACAAAATTCCTGGCGAAAAGTCCTTACGCACTTCGAAAATTCGTTCATAAATTTCCTTTGCTTTTAAACCTTCCAAAAATTTAAATTCAATCACTGCACGATACTTGATTTTTCCATTGTGGAAAATAATGGGACACGTCGATACAAATTTTTCAAAATAAAATTTTGGGTACAATTTTAAGACCTAAACAGAAATTTAAAGTGCCTTGCCATACTTATTATATTATTATTATTCTTCAAAACCAAAAAAAAAGCCAAATGAAAAGCGAAAGTGATGAAATGTTATTAAAAAAAAAATAATAATAAACTACTCGCAACAAATCAAAAACAGAGTATTGTGCTCAGTGAACAAGAAACTACATCAAAATCTCCATTTTTCATAAATGCTACCGTAGTTTCTGTACATATTTGATGAGCTATGTCACACCCTTTTCTCACATTCCTTTATGATGACATTTATTTGCAGTTGGGGTTCGTATCGAGTTAACTTCACAAAACCCTTATTTTTCTTTCCTTTTTTGTTAGCGTCAATCTAAACCAGACAACATTGATTACTTGCTATGTCATTCACTCTGTCACTCACGCTCGCACGTAGAAATTGTTTACTGAACTGTTGACCCGCAAAAATTGGCCACAAGCATTTACGGTGAATGGTTTATTGTAGCAATGGACCATGCGCGTCACTGACTTCCCAGATCAATGCTTCAATAGCTCAATTATTTCATTGCTTCGTTTCATATTTTTTGGGTGTAGTTGCTACTGTCATCACGACGACGGCATCATCCAATTGTCTATACGCTCTTGTGAAGGTAAACCAGCACGTGCGCTTTTATTTTGTAATATCTCAGTGACGTATTCCAGCCTTTGCATATTTTGCACATTTTTACATAACTACGTTAGTACCTTTAACCGTATGAATTTTTGCCACTTTTTGCCACATCTTTCATTTTGGATGCTTTGTACATTCTACTTGTTGCTACCCTTTCGATGAGTGAATATTGTATGCGCTACGATCGAGGAGTTATTGCTTTTTATTCAGAGAATCTTTTTTTCTTCTTTTTAAGTTGTTGTCAAGTGAGTTTGTGTGTAATTACCGTTTGCTGATTCCGGCATCGATGGCCATTACAGATATGATACAAAGATTTATATTAGCCCTCTTTACTGTATTAGCAATGACAAGCTTCCGAGTGTATTGATGTCAGAAAATCATTTGATAAAAACAAACTGTCATTCAGAGGCAGAACTGTAGGGTCATCTATTTGTAGTACAAATCATGACATCCACCACAGTTTCTAGGAGAGACTCGGCCAAACACTAAATAACTGATTCAGGTGCCATCTGCATATATGTGGGTGTTATGTTTACAGGCGGCCGCCGTAGCCGAATGGGTTGGTGCGTGATTACCATTCGGAATTCACCGAGAGGTCGTTGGTTCGAATCTCGGTGAAAGCAAAATTAATAAAAACATTTTTCTAATAGCGGTCGCCCCTCGGCAGGCAATGGCAAACCTCCGAGTGTATTTCTGCCATGAAAAAGCTCCTCATAAAAATATCTGCCGTTCGGAGTCGGCTTGAAACTGTAGGTCCCTCCATTTGTGGAACAACATCTAGACGCACACCACAAATAGGAGGAGGAGCTCGGCCAAACACCTAACAGAAGTGTAAGCGCCAATTATTTATTTTTTTTTTTTTTATGTTTACAAACCTCAGTGGCTTGAAGGCTCCACAGTCTATCTCGAGTGTGACTGAAAACACCTGCATCACACCTCGAACGCCCCATACTAAGTTTGAGGACTTTTAGTAAAACAATTTGTTTGACTTTAGCCGTTTTTGCTTTAAGGTCTACAAATCTTGACATTTGATAGAAAAAATATATTCTTTAATTGAACTTTTATTTAGAATTCTATTATATTTTTTTAATATTATTTTATGCCCGTCTAGTAACAATAGATGGACTGTGGCCTAGAATGAATTTAAAAACAGAATTAGGTTCCTCATCAATCTAAATCGGCCTTCTATTAGTACAGCTGGTATCATCGACGAACACTGCCTAATGTAAATACACTGGAAGCGTGTGGGGTTTCCCTTTTATACCTTTAAAATCAGAAGGCGACTTCGCTATCTAAACTTTTCCTTCTGTGGATTTCTGGTAGACTTGGAATTCGCAACCAGCCACAATATTTCATGGCGTATTAGAGAGGTGAAGTGGTTTCACTTCTTCGGGAATTAGAAGAAGAGACTTGAGCCCAAACATGTGGTATGACAATGAGCCTCCATGACAAAGTGAGCCTCTCTACAAACAACAAACATGGAGAGGGAACCCCCGTAACTAGCCTAACTTGACCCAACCTAGGTGGAGTTTTAAGTAAGCTCACGGGTGGGACCAAATGGGGAAAGATATT
Source organism: Anastrepha fraterculus (assembly GCA_037575425.1). Classification (NCBI taxonomy): domain Eukaryota; kingdom Metazoa; phylum Arthropoda; class Insecta; order Diptera; family Tephritidae; genus Anastrepha; species Anastrepha fraterculus. The sequence continues at coordinate 3,015 of JAYXIM010041160.1, read as the reverse complement.
AGATGAGAAGGTTTATGTGTGCTTATGAAGAGATGGTTTGTATTGTGTGGAGCATTTCGTAAGCTCGACATGTGTTTAGTATATCGGCGTGTAGAAAGTAATTGTGTCAGGGTTCCACGTGTTTATGAAACAGCTCAAACTCTACATATGCTATGTATGGTAGTTGTATTCCGACAAATGGTATTCAGGGTGCGATAGTTCATTCAGATTAAATACCCTCATTGAATGTCGTTTAAACCTGTATGTACTTCGTCGTGTTCAATGGTTCTTTAGTACGTGTCTGGATTTCATTTTTCATTTAGAAGAGATATCTTCTGATGTGTCTGGGAAGTGGCTCGACTTCCCTCAAGTGACTATTAGGGTGATTTCTGCGGTAGCAACGTAGCAGGCACTGCTTGTTGTGGATGATGCTCGGAAGCATACCCGTCTCGCCTCGGGACAACATAATAAAAGTTAACAATAGCAAAGATTGCTAAATAAATTAAGATCATCTTCATCATTATCAGATGAGATTGCCTGTCTTCTTCCGTCACTATTCGAAGTATAGTTCTTTGCCCGGTAGAAAGCTTCGGTACTGCACCCTATTAATTTCAAATGTCTAAATGGGTGCAGCATAATTTAGAAGCAGTCGCTATATCACCTTAAGTTTCACCAGCACGTTTCTCTATCTTTGCCTCAAGTGCTACCGGCGACTCGACGACCTTATTGCTGTTCTGGAGTTTGGTGACTTTCATAGTAATATTCATTCATCTAGGGTTTGTTGACACTCGGAATTGGTTTATCAGCGACTTTTACCTTCACTTGCAATTTGACTATTTTCAATAATGTAGTGAGCAGGAGCGCCGCGCATTTAGTGGTGGACAGAGTTATGTTAACCTTGAACTCACATCATCAGTATAATTGAGAGACCCCAATATTGAAAAATCGTCAGCATGCAAGATCAAAGAAATTTTCTCTGGTTGTACCTCTAATCTTTAAAACCAATTGGTGCTCTATACGAATTTAACCAGATCTACGATCAAGTCTTACTTGAAAGTGGTAGAGGAGTTGTTGTACTGTCTTCGCATCCTCCATTTCTAAAAAGCTTTTACAGACCTGAATGAACTATTGCGATCCATATGAGAAGATATTAATTCTCACTCCAACACGTTTGATATATCGGACCGGATTTTTACCATTAATAAATGGACAGCCTGGCAGCCACTCATAATGTGGCTTTCATTATGAATTATATCATTCTGAGTAACAGTGATACATATGCACCAGCTCTGTTTTAGATATCCGGAACACGTTAAATGAACCTGGTGCATAGTTATGCTGCCTAGCATTCCTGAAAGTGGCTGAAAGTTTTTCACCTTGTGAAAGTTTAACAGCTGAGTATTTTTCCCCTATCGAAGAAAATAAAGTTTTTTGGTTTAACATTACAGATTGCCGTAGAATGTAATTACTAGAAAATAGTTACCATTCAGAGTTTGAAATTCTCATTCAGGGACAAAAGAGTTAAAGCAATGTTGCATGAAAACTTCTTACATAAAAATACAAAAGGCATATGCCATTGAACCTTAAAATTTGTCACCACGCAACTACTGACGTACCAAGATGATGCTTAGTCACCAAGAGTCGGCATATGACATATTTAAAAATGCAGTAAATAACCGCCCTCGTATATGCATACTTATATATGGATATATATGATTGGCCGAGCTCCTCCTTCTATTTGTGGTGGGCATCTTGATCTTGTTCCACAATTAGAGGGACGTATGGTTTTTAAGCCGACTCCGACAGGGAGATGATTTTTATGAGGAGCTTTTTTATGACAGAAATACACACGAACGTCTGCCATAGTCACCCGATAGGGGATCGCTATTAGAAACAACTTTTTCTATCATTTTCGTGTTTCATGCACCGAGATTCGAACCTATGCAATTCCGAATGGCAGTTACGCACCAAGCTATTCGTCTGCGGCGGCCTTTTACATACTGATGTTTTTAAGATACCAAAAATGATTGATGGCAAAATAGAAAGTACACGAATTCGAAATGAAAAATATTTCAAAACATATTTTAATAAACTTGTGCGTATAGCTATTGACTACAAGCATTCACATGTGAAGTAATGTAACAAACACGGCAACATTTTTATTATCTCTATTTTTATGTTCGCTAGCATTAAGTGCCGATAAAATGTGGTTTAAGCAAAATTTGAATTCCACTGAATCGTGGAGCGGTTAATTGTCTGTTAACAGGTGAATACACTTACATGCTACAACACATGCATACAGGGTGTTCCATAAAAAAATTAATAATTAAGATATGCATGTCCAAAAAATTTCGTAGCAAAAAATATATAGTTACACAAATGTATGTATGTATTTTGTGGTTGAAAGAAGTTCATATATTTTTGAATCTTTTTTGAAAACAAAATCAAAAAACCGAAGTTCAGACATTTCCATTTTACTAAAAGATAGAGCATATGTTGCTTTTTTGCTACAAAAGTTAATTTACCTGCTTCAATATGCTTCGAACGAAGCTACCAATCCCGAAAGTAGGAGTTTGTTGGCCTTCAAAAAAGGCAAAACGTACACTTTTTTCTTTAAGTTTCCCTGTCGGAAGCTTCGTTTTTAGAGATAAGCAGCCAAGAAATATTTGCCTTGAGTAAATTCCTAATCTGCCACGCCGAAAAGTATGTTGCGCCGTACTGCTGGATCTAATAAACCACCAACTGATCTTCCTTGATAAATTGCTTCAAAAATTCATTGATAATGCACTGATATACAGCACGGCCTCGGTAGTCTAGCGTAAATGCACTGGTCTGCCATCTCAGAGGTTGTGCGTTCGAATCCCACGTAACGTACGGTCTTCGCACTTTTCCAAACTTACCTACTTTCCTAGTTTTAGTAAAAAAAATCATTCCTCAACCACAAAAACCTTATACTTCCAATCCTTACTCCCCCACAAACGTCTGCGCATTACTTGCTGCTAAAACAAGCAAAAACAAAGAAAAAACACACAGTTA